>JAYMTP010002143.1:0-20807 GCA_036897365.1 Geranium brycei
CTTTAAATTAAAGGATTCCATGGTTAAATTTCCGCTTCCGCTGCATGAAATTAATTGTTTGGAACCCATGAAAACCCCAACACAAATATGTTAGAAAGACTAAGATGCCCTTAAATATGTTTCAAATTTGCAAAATGTGCCTCTGACCCCTCTCTCTCTCTCTCTCTCTCTCTCTCTCTCTCTCTCTCTCTCTTTCATCTTCTACCTCCCTCCTCTCTGCAACGTTCCAAGCCTCCAATGGGATCCATCACTTCGTTGATCTCCTCCTCTAATATCACTTAAGCGCGAGCATCTTTACTTAATTTTGATACCTTTTTCCTCACACTTTAGCTTGTTTTTACCCCTATTTGCATTAAGTTGTATGTTCTATACCTCACGGGTACTTCGAGTGCATGTCTTGCATATTACATGTTTTCAGACTATTTTAGGCAAAATTAGAAGTTTATTGGCGAAACTAGTGGTCCAGCCCGTGGGCCCCTTCTGGCATAACCCATGGTCGACCCCACGGGTTCGTGGCCCAAGGCGTGGAGGTTGTCTCTCATCAGGCGATACCCACGGGTCTGAAAAATCCAAATTTGCCTATTTATAGCCAACCGAATTCAAGGTTTAGGAGAGCAGTTTTTGGGAGTTATTTGCAGTCACACTTGGAGAGGGAGTCGAAGTTAGAAAGAGACTAGCTATGAGCAAAGATTCAAGCTTTTACCATGTATTGTGTTCATCAACAGTCAAGTTTAATGAAGATTAAATTCAATCCAGATTTTATATTTTCTCTCTCTTCTTGTTTTGATGAATGATTTGCTATTTATCGATGTGATTGTGTATTTTGTTTTCATGAGTAACTAAACATCTTCGTTTTAGGGGCATGAGTCGAGTATGATGGTGAAAAGTGTAATTATGATGAAAAGTAGCAGAAACAATACACTTTTCAGTAATCGATTTATTGAGATCAGTCATAGAAACTAAGCTTGAGTGCTCATTGTCTTTGTTTTTCATTGAGTACGATAATTTGGGTTTTAAAGTAAATTTGCCCTATATTACTTGTGATTGTACATGGTCATAGACTCAATTCAACAAATCTCGAGCCAAATTAAAGCTTAACATGAGAATCTACACCGAGAGGGTCTCCAAGGCTAGAGGATCTAAATCTCTATAACCTAATAAATAATCTAAATCTCCACTAAATTGGATCTCCAAAACTCAATAACTAAGTTACCAAAATGCAAGCAACCAAATCTTCAAAACTCAACAAATCATCTAAATATTCGCCTCTACTCTTCTCAAATTGGGCCAAGGCCTCCCCCCCTGACCAAAACATTGTCGTTTTGGTCGCCCAAATGTTGTTTCTTGCCGGTGGGGCTCGATGACCAGACGTTAACGGTGGCAAGCGAGGTTACGACCAAAAATAGAGCCAACACATTCACCATCTTTCTCATCGAAACTCAAATTTTTAGTTTTGATTGTAAAGTTGAGAAAGAAGACATATCATTTGGAAATTAATTGTATCAAAATGAGCCTAAGAAACAATTCATTGTAACACAAATCAGTAACTAAAGTGGCTATTTTAAGATTTATTGTACATAATTAGTTTGTTCTTCATCATCATCCTTAGAGAGAGAGGGAGGAAATATATAAAAACACATTTTACAAATTCAGAAGTCATTTAAGGATATTTTTCATTGTTTTAACATCAAATTTTAACATACGTTAATGAAACCTAATGAAAAATGGTTGAGTGAGAAAATTACAATTTTATAGAAGCCGCGATGAGAAAGAAAAGTAAAAAGTAATAACGTGAGATTCAGTTAATTTTATGTGTATTTATCTAAGATTACGGATAAATAATAATATTGGCGAAAAAAGTAAAAATATGTTAAGAAGTAGAGTTGATCCATGAATAAAAAGGAGTATATTTGAATTTGATTGGTGCATGTGTGTCCTGTCACGTCAGAATGGGAGAGAACACCGCTCCGGTGCGTGCCCTGCAATCCCCACAAACATTAGCTCCCCTCTTGTCCCCTCTGCCCATTCCACCACCAACACCTACCTCTACTCTACTATTTTATTTCAACTCCATTTAATATTCTGGACAAACACTATGTGTGTAACTACACCTTCACATTTTCTTTATGATTCATCACTAATGCCAGTATTTATTGTTATAATAATGACGTTCGTTATGTACCATGGATTTCACTTGTTACTCATTTAGTCGTAAAGGGCCAGTTTCCGCTAACAATTTAAATTTATATGTCAATTCTAAAATTGTGTTGAAAGTTTGTGTTCCCAAACCAACCAAAATTGGGTGGATGCAAGTGGCCAATTAAACCAACCAAATTTGGGTCGGGTCGGGACGTAATACAAACATGCCATTTCATAGGTTGTTGCGGTTTGGTTTTGAACCGAACTGTTCAATTCAATTTTAAGAAAATAAAAACTGAAACTGGGCGAAGGAATTTAATTATGTTTGGTTTTGAACATGCCAATTTTTGGTTTGGTTCGATTTGGTTTATTATGAATCAAATTTTATGAAATTATCACATTTTAGACCGTTTTAATTTATTATTTGACTTATGATTTTCGGTTAGATTTTCTTTGAACCGATTTTGACTTATTATTTGACTTGTTTTTGTTGGCCCAATATTTTTAGGTCTATTTAATAAATATCGATGATTTAAAATGACTCATGTGTCTAAATTGATCGATGTTCGGTTCGGTTCATTTTTTATCAGTTATAATTTTATAAATTAAAACTAAACCAAACAAATTCAGTTATTTTTGAATTGGTTCAAATCAATTTGGTTTGATCGGTTCGATTATTTTTGGCACCCCTCGGGTAAAGATTACGAGAACGGATGTATCTAATGAGTGCCAGAATGGGTCGGGTCAGGAGAAAGCAAAATATATCGGGTTCGGAGTACAGGCGGGCTATTTCTGTTTGAGCCCATAGCCAGACCAAATCTTTTAGGCCCACTCGATAACCTAATTACTTGGGCCCAGAAGCCCATCCTCACAAAATGCTAGGCAAGCTCAGTTCAGCATTGTTCACTCCCCTGCAAATGCCAATTGCCAAGGGAGTGTAAATCTACAGACTGCAATGAATATTTGTCCTTCTTCTTCTTCTTTAACTCTTTCTAATTCAGCTGACAAAAGATCGTTAAGCCTCTAGCCTAGCTCGATCTGCTGAATTCAATCTACGTAGATCAGCAAGATGCTTTCAATTCCGGGGAGGACGAAGAACGCCATCGCCACCAGCCTCAGCCCTATCTCACGACGATTCACAACTACGTCTGCAACAAGAGTACTCGATCACCACCACCACAACAACAACAAGTACAGGTCGTTGTCTTCAACCCAAACCCTAGGAGGAGGAGGAGGAGGTCTGAGACTGAGCGGTAGGTTATTGTTCTGGCGGCAGAAATGGGACGGTACAAGCGACGACAGGTACGAGCACATTAGGGCTCACGTAAATTGCCTCCGATGCTCGAAGCAAATGCCTCTCGTCTTCTCCAACCGTCCCTTGTCCATCACCGCCAAAGAGGTCGGCGTCTTTCAGGCCCTCAACATGTGTCCTCACTGCAAGACCGCCTTCTACTTCAGGCCCTCCAAGTTGCATCCCTTGCACGGCACTTTCATCGAGCTCGGCGTCCTCAAGGACACCCCTACCCCCGCCATTTCTGCTAATTTCAAGTCCTGCCATCCCCACAAGTTCACAGATTCTCCGCTCCGCGAAGGAGAGGAAGAGGCTCATCGGGTTCATAGCAGGGACGCGCCTGTTCCTGTGCCCACTCCCAAGGAGATTTGTAAGGAGCTTGATGAATTTGTCATTGGCCAAGACCAAGCTAAAAAGGTACACTTTTCATTTCCTTTGTCTTGTCATCAATCATGTTTTCATTTTCATTTTGGTGTTCATTTTGATTTGTAGTTTCATCCCAAATATCTATGTATATGATTATTCAAGTGAAGAATTCAGGGAGGGACATGAGTGAAGAAGATTGTCTTGAATACTTAGTTGTTAAACCTTGTTACCCTCTATATATGTTGGTGTCTCAATATGTAGCAAAGCTAACTGTTTGCCTCTATCCATGAATATTTTGGTGTTTCCATGTTCATAATTCAGGTGCTTTCAGTGGCGGTTTACAATCACTACAAGAGGATACATCATGCCTCTCAGTTCAACAAGTTAGGTCTTTGTGGTCTTCATATTGCCCCAGTTTAGGTTCAATGCCATCATCATTATTTTAACGCTTCTCCCTGCTGTCTGGTTCTCTCTGTTTTCTGCTTACCTAATGTTTTGTTTATCCACTGATTGCCTGTTTCTGCTGCGGTATTGGTTAGTTTTGAAGTTCAAAGTGATGAAATTAGCTCCGTTGAGCTGGAGAAGAGCAACGTACTGCTATTGGGTCCTACTGGCTCGGGTATGAACAACACTTTTGTACTTCACTCTTTGGCTGTTTCTCATAGTGCAAACTTATCATGTCCTTGGCCTCGGAGTTAAAATGCCTTTCTGAAGACAAGTATTGTGTGTATTTATTCAAATTTATCTTGATTCTAAGGACAGGAAAGACATTACTTGCAAAAACACTGGCTCGCATTGTCAATGTGCCATTTGCCATAGCTGATGCAACGACCTTGACCCAGGCAAGTTGTTGTTTTTGTCTTCTTACATCTATGATAATGTATTCATTAGATGAAGACCTGCCTTATATGGTCATATAGCTATCTTATTATGATTATATAGCTTTCTGAATTATTTTCCAATATGCATTTCTCTTCTAAACAAATAAGGTTTAGCCTCACATCAAATCGTAACGACACGCATGTAACACTGATAAGTTGACTTGTGAGTGATACCTTCTACATAATTGAAATAATAATTGCTGATAACTTTTGACGGAACATTAGATTTTTTTTTTCGGGGGGGGGGGGGGACCTTGTTTGCCCCCCCCCAAAGGGAAAGTCCCCCCCACCTACACCCCTTTCTTTTCTCTGTACAAAATATATATTTTTTGATTTGGTGTGTCACATTTTTTTTTTTTTTTTTGGGGGGGGGGGGGGGGGGTCACTTGTTGGCCTACCCAACAGGGAAAGTTCCCCATATCCATCACCCTTCTCTGATCTTGATCAAGAAGGAATAAACCCATGATGCCTAGTAACTTTATCTGAGGAACCTAAGTTACAGTTTCTTTTGAGTTTTGATTATCTTTTTCTTTGGTTGCAAATATCATAATTATTTTGAGTTCCATGTATATACCATATTATTGCATTCTTTAATTGCATGTATCTTGAAGCATGTATGAATTCTTTATTTTATTTTTTTGCGCTTTACCAAATTCTGATACTTTCAATTCTCACCAGGCAGGTTATCTTGGAGAAGATGTGGAATCAATATTGTTTAAGCTACTTATGGTAGATTCTAAGCTCTTTCATGCCGCATTGTTAATTTTTTTAAACTGTTTATGTACAACCATTGTCTTTCCACAAAGCTTCTTTGCTTGGCATAACTCAAGAAAAGAGATAAGATGGGTCAATTGATAGTTTCATATAGATGATGCATCCAACAAAATATTATTACTGAGTGGTTCATGTCTTCATGAGAATGCGGCTTTGAAGTAAGTCATTTGTGCATCATGTTCACGTCTTTCATGTCGCTTTGGTAATTTTCTTGTTTCTTAGCATTATTGATTTGAGATTGTGGAAAGGATTCAAGGTGTCGTGATAGTTTAAAATTCAGAATAGATATTAAAATATTTACATGTGTAGTGTGTGTGCATAGGCCACTATATGTTTTACATGAACTCGTTGCAGCAGTATCCTCATCTTAGCATGTGCAAAATGTTCACATCTGAGTCAATTTCATACTTGTGATCCCTTATTTTTATTTTATTGAAGTTATCAGCAAATCTGTTGAGCTTATGTGAAATTGCTAATCGATTTTATAAATTCTGCAACATATTTTGGCCTGCATTTTGGCTCCATATAGCACATTTCTTGATGAATGCTACTGTGTTCCAGGCTGCTGATTTCAATGTTGAAGCAGCTCAACGCGGAATTGTCTACATCGATGAAGTTGATAAGATAACTAAGAAGGTTTCCAAATTTTGGAATATATGGCCTTGCATTAAGATTTTTTTACCTAGTTGCAGTGCGGTAATCCAGTTAATTTTTATGCAGGCGGAGACCTTGAGCAGTGGAAGAGATGTCTCTGGAGAGGGTGTTCAGCAGGCATTGCTAAAAATGCTAGAAGGAACTGTGAGTGAATCAATTCAAAAACCTTAATCATGATTTGTAGACACCTTACACATACACACACGACCTTCAGTTCTGTTTCTGCAATATCTTGGTTCGATTTGGAAAAATAACATATTTTCATTGAATAAATGCACTCTCAATTAAATGATATTTTGATTTTGAGAATCAACCTTTCTCTGTGTTTAAGGGTTTCATTTGTTCTCTTTTTTGTAATATGTTAGCATAAAGTCTCACAAGAAAGAAAAACTTAATGTGTTTAAACCATTACATATCCATGAAAGAAGAATTCCAACATTCTTTTGACATTTTATTTGTGTAGACATCTGTTTTTATTTTCATGATGAGGTTTAGTCAGCCAAAGTTTTGATACCATTTCAGTAATGTGATGTAACCACACTAAATTCTTTTCTTTCACAGATTATGAATGTTCCTGATAAAGGAGCTCGAAAGCATCCTCGTGGTGATAATATTCAGGTATGATACCCCAGAAGTATGTTATTTTTCTATTGTTACATGCTTCATGGTATTATGTGGTTGAATCTGGCTATCATTAGGTCACACGTGTCTGCATTGTGCCAGAGGCACTAGGCATCATATGTCATGCACTTGTAGTGCATAAACATTTAAGTGGGGAATAAGTAATTGAAATATATAAATGTTGTTCGTTAACCAAACCTTTTGAGCCAAGGATTTAAGCTTGGTTTTCTTAACCAATGTCTTGTGTTAAAGCCTTTGGGGCTACTGTATGGCTGATAAAACTTGTTCACTGATTTGATGTTCCAATTTTCATATGTTATGTTTCTTTGCGCATCTTCATTTATTTATTATAATTGTTGGCAGATAGATACAAAAGATATCCTTTTCATATGCGGCGGGGCATTCGTTGATTTGGAGAAGACCATTTCAGAAAGGTAGCACCATTTTTGGCAACACATATTCTGTATGAGATTCCTGAAAGGTTTATATACATTAATTTCCAGACAACAAGATTCTTCCATTGGCTTTGGATCATTGGTTCGTGCAAACATGAGGTCTGGTGGAATGATTAATGCTGCAGTTACATCTTCATTACTTGAATCTGTAAGAATCAAAACTAAATGCGTCTAAAAATGTTTGAATTCTTCCTTTATAGATATGTAACAGTTTTATTTATATATTTGAGGTTCTTTTGATAAAATATTACAGTGTATATGCTTGAAATACACATCCTTCCTTCCTTGTGATGTGTCTGTATCTAAGTATTTTTGTGAACATGCAGGTTGAAAGTGTTGATCTTACTGCATATGGGCTCATACCTGAATTCGTTGGACGACTCCCGGTTTTTGTGACACTGTCAGCCTTGACTGAGGCCCAATTGGTTCAGGTCCGTTCTGTCTTTTATTGATTTGACGTGACTTAGATTTCTTTGGTCATTTAGTTCCTATCACTTTGATTAAAAAATGGGGTTTAACATGCTAACTGAGAAGTGTTCAAACTATAATCTATTGCATGTTTGAACATGAAATAAGACTTGAACATGTTTGTTGCGTTGTCAATGATTTTATTCAATGTCTTGACATTTTCAAATTTCCTCATTTTTTTGTGTAGGCAAGGGTTGGTAACTTCTCATTGTATTATTCTGTAAACAGGTCCTCACAAAACCTAGAAATGCCCTTATTAAGCAGTACAAAAAGATGTTTAACATGAATGATGTAAGTTTTTCATCCAACTCTTGCGGCCCGGGAAACTTACTGTTTTCCAGTTTCTTCCTTTTCTGGGAGCATTTAGCGTTTAATGTTCCTTTCTTGGTGATTCCTTACATCCGTATATACCTTCAGGTAAGATTACATTTCACAGATCATGCATTGAAGTTAATTGCAAAAAAAGCAAAGGCAAAAAATACCGGTGCCCGGGGTTTAAGAGCTCTATTGGAAAGTATTCTGACCGATGCAATGTTTGAGGTAAGTGGACTCCAATATAATGTGTTGGCTATAAATATTGTAATTTAAGTTTACACTACCCATATTCTAATAAACTAAATTATATAACCTCTAATTATGAAGCTGCCCACATTGGCCCACATCATGTAGTTTTTACAATTTAGCATGCTCGTTTATGATAATTTACTTTGTCATATGCTTGTGGAAAACATTATTTGCATATTATGCACAGGTACCTGATGCCATGATGGAAGACTGTGGGATAGATGCAGTTTTGGTTGATGAAGAGGCTGTGGGATCAGAAAATGAACCTGGATGCGGGGCAAAAATTCTTTATGAAGATGGTGCACTGGAACAGTTCCTTCATGATATGGTATCGCTGAAAGTCATGGTATGTTTTACTTGTGTATTTCTGGATCATATTTCTGTTATCAGATAAGGTGATGCTATGTTTGGCTCTTCGTTTATGTGATTTGACCGTTTATGTCTCTGGAATCATACTTTAAAGGGAAAAGCTCACTTAGCTCCCCTTAGGTTTAAACTCAATTTTTGGAGCCCCCTGAGTTTTAAAGTCACACTTAACCCCTCTCCGTTAGGTTTTTATAAAAAACATGTTATCTTTTTTGTGAAATGACGAAAATGCCCTTTGTATTAAAAAATTTAAAATAAATAAAAATCATTTAAATTTATTTTGTTTCTATTTTTATCGTAGAAAATAAAAAATAAAAAATATGTTAGTATTTAAAAATATTTTAAAAAAAATGTTTAAAAATCGTTTTATTATTTTTAAATTTTTTTAAAATACTAACATATTTTTAAAAAACAATTTGAAAAAAATAAGTTCAAAATAAAATTTATTTATTCATTTTAAATTTTTTAATACAAGGGCATTTTCTTCATTTCACAAAAGGTTAATGGAATATTTTTAGAAAAACTAACGGAGATGGATTGAGTGAGACTTTCTAAAACTTAGGGGCTCCAGAAATCGAGTTTAAAGCTAAGGGGAGTTAGGCGAGAATTAACTAAACTTAGGGGGAGCTAAGTGAGCTTTTCCCTACTTTAAAAAACAAAGACGCCATAATAGTCCTGAGTTTGAATTTCAGATGGATATATGATCATAATGTCTTGTTTCTACTATTGTAACATGTCATAACTCATAAAGTAGTTTTTATATTGCTATTTTTTGAGTGCTAATATCAAAGGACATATTATTTATACAGACTCTGAACTAAACTAATCGTGCTACAGGGTAAAGAAAAGTTCGACAGGGGTGAGTTGTTGGAGGGGGCATCCGAGGATGAATCAAAAGCCATGAGCTTGTAACTTATGTTTTGTTATTTTCCATATGTAAATATGAGTACATTTTTAATCTCTTGTATTATTTTCTTTCAAAATAAATGGCAACATCGTTCTCTTTCTTTTTACCTTCATGAACCTATTCTCCTATAATGAATCATATTTTTTTCCCAAGGTTTGGACTTTAGGATTGTTACAGGAAACTTAACATCGCTCGATGGACCGATAGCTGCTTTTGGTTTTGAACTACAACACAGTGCCAAACCTGCCTAAAGAACTGATAGGGATTTGGGGCACTGACACTGCATTGATCAATGAGAAATAGGTATTGACATATGATTATAACCGGGGGGACAACCAACTCATCATATTCATGGGAATGGTACTTTCTATTTGAGGATTAAATTTAGATAGTATTCTAAAAGTTTCGGATCTTTTCGATTAATTCTTTGTTAATTTTTTTACTAGTTCTTGATTAATTTCTGAAAGGGTCTTTCGTTTTATTTGTGCCTAATATTTTTTAGAATACCAAATTTAGCTACTAATTAATTATGTTTATTGCGAAACCATGAGTTTGAAAATTGAAATCCTATTTAAGAAAGAGTTTTTTTTTTATGAAGATTTAAGAAACAGAGTTAGTTGCATTCACCTTAGTCATGACTCCTAGTTTGTTTCATTCAATCTTGTATGGTATCATGAGTGCTTCCGTTTTCATGTTGAGCGTCTTGATCAATGGTTTGTAGACTTTATTTTCGTTGCTACTTGTAACAAACACAACAATCCAATACTGAAATTATCTTCGATTAATTGATAAAAACTCCAGCCATAAACAAGATTGAACCTAATATATATACAACTCAACCTTAAGGGTTTGAGAGGCTCTCATGGGGCAACTAAAACAACAAATAAGATATTCAATACTAGAAACAACAATCAAACGACTATTTAAAGGGACCATCGAAAACCCTTGGCACGCTTGAGCTCGACCCTCGCCTCAGTATTGTACGATTCAGCTAGGCACGTGAAGAACCGCACTAGATTGAAGATGGAGGCTTCCAAACGATGTCGCGTTAGCATAAGCATCATCCAGTCGTGTCTTCATGCATGGGTATACACTAAAGCCAAATGATGTAGTTTTGTGGCTCCATTCCAATCCCAAAATGGTCTCGTCCGCTGTTCCCGCTTAACCCCTTTTAAAATAAAATTTGTGATCATGACAAACCACCCTTCTTAAGAACAAGCTTGTCCTCAAGTTTAATTGTTTAGCTTGAACTCCCAGACTTAAACGCTTATGTTGCTGAAACGCTTATTTTGCTGAATCATTTCAATTCTCACCTGAATTTTAGTTCATGATCCCCTTTTATATGAATCATGTCCTTCTTTCTCACGGCTCCGCAGTTTCTTAGCTCCCAACAACATTTTCACATATATACTATACTTTTTTCTTTTACAACTTTTTTCATCGGTTTCCGGCCCACCATAATCTCAAGTAATTCATAGGCTTTATCCTTCCAACCAGTGTCATAAAACGAATGGATCCTTGCTATGAACATTACTGGACTTAAGTAAGTACCATCTCAACCCATCTCCTTGACAACACTCACGATAGGGCTTGGCATGAAATGTGCATAACTTTCTTCCTACTCAAAATCATATGTTGCACCCTGATTTAGTTTGCCGCTGGAACTTTGTTGTCTGGAAAGGAAGTGCAGCTTCCAATTTGAGTTTTTTCTTAAAACATAACCATTGTGAGGTTTGAGATCGTGACATGAATTAGCAAGCAACCGAATGTCAACGTCATATTTAATATGTCGTGTATCCTTCAATCTATTCGTCGTGTAATGCACTTGAAATAAATTATAGCAAGTAATAACATATGGATACATTCTACTATCCTTCTCCTCAAATAACAAGTGTGTTTTATCAATAGGGTCACCTGGTTCCCATCTATCCTAGTCTCCTAATATTTTCCTTGACTCTTCGGTTCTTCATCTCTTTCTTTAATATTGATCTTCCACTGTTTCTTTTTACATAATTGTTGCAGACAATCAACAATTTGTTGGCTCCAAGGGTACTCCAGGTACATGGATGAGATTAACACTTGAACTAACTTGACTTTTCTAAAATCTGAACCCATAACACGAACGCCTCTGTTACCTCTCTTGCTCCACAAATAAATGTTCTTGTTCACCTCAACTCCCAATTTCTTACTTATTCTCGTGAATTTCATAATTACTTCTCCACTTTGATTTCTTCAACATCATATAAACATCTATGCCTTGAATAAAATCTTCATCACTGACTTTATAAAATATCTCAGTGGCTACAAGCCTCACCCCCCTTTGAAATGGTCGTTGATTACATCCTTGTGGTATGCAACTAAATAAAATGCAATCCACATTAAAGCTCTACTTATCATTTTCTCAAAACAATCTCTTCCTTTTGTATATTTCCCTACTTTACATAACTTTCCTCCCACCTTGCCAACAATTTCCAACAAGCTTAGACTTCTTACTTTTTTTTTAAATATTTGATCATCACTTCCTATCTTCTTAAATTGTATTCCAACAATTTCTCTACCTTACATAAATTGTATTCTACTAGTGCCATGGTAGGTCATCACAGTTGGTCAAATCCGGGCTATGATACCACTTTAATGCAACAGAAGGGTGTTTTGAAACAAAACAAGAATAAAACCATAACTTTAGGGTGAAAACACAATTCAATTCAAATAACTCAAATTGATTATAATGATGATATTGATAATCTCTACACAAAATACATATATAGAACTAATAATCCAAAACTAACTAAAGCTAGAAAACCTAAACCAATATAATTAAAAAATCCAAACTAACTAACTATAATTAAGAAAACTAACTAAATAGGAAAACATAAAAATGTCTAAAGGTGGTGTATTGAATAGACAAGTCATGTGATGAGAATATAAATACTACTTTTCCTTTGGATTATGATGTTTATATTAACATGATAATATGGAATGAAGTTTATGTTCTTACTTGGTAAAATATATTTTTTTCATCATATTTATGTAAATTAAGATAGTTTTTTTGGTAAACATGATGCCAAAACGATACAAACTAATGTGACATGAAACTTTTTTTCTTGAAGGTATAAACATCACAACCATATGCTCAAATGCATAAACAACATCACAAAATCATGTAACATAAAATTTTACGTACTTATACGCATAAACTTGCGTTCTCTCTCTAAAACCCTCGCCTTCTTTTTCTCCCGTATCCTTACCCTAGGGTTGTCGGCGACACCACCGGTTTTCCGGCTTCGGCGCGTCGGCGACCATCCTTAAGCTATGTGAGCATGCTGCATTTTTGAAAGGTGAAGCCGATAGACCCATTGAGAGAGGGAGGTGCGCTCGGGCGTGGATGACAAGACCTAGATCTGGTTCGTGGTCGGAGTGAGGTTGCTCGTGTGGTTGGTATCTTCCCGGCGACGAAGGTGAGACAACTTGTGTGGGTTGGGGCTTTTCTGATGTCAGAAGTTGGTCTCTCCGTGTCTCCGACTTCGACGGCGGTGGGTTTGGCACTGTTCCGGCGTGGGCAGCGGGAGTAGGCAACGACAGTGGGTGGCAACAGTCGGGGGGTGGTTGTTTTGGGCGGAGGAGGCTCGATAGAGCTAGCAGGGCCGTCGCCGGTGTTCTCGCCAGCTACCAGGGGTTTTTGTCGGCAAGTCTTTGGCTGTGGAGGTCAGGTTTCGTCGGTTTTGTGGCGAGATCAGTAAACCAGATAGGTTTTTGATCTGGGGATTTCGACCCCAGATCTATTTCCCTCTCCTGATCTGATTCATTTTTGACGTTTCTCAGTATGCGTATTTTGGTTGTCGTTTTTTCCAGGCTCATTCGGATATCCCCTTAGGTAATACCGAGACCAACTTTATTCTGTGAGGTTTCTGTGAACCAAGACACACCGAGAAACCCCCGTGGGAGATGCTTGAGGAGTAGCGCTCGCTGAGGTGTCTGGGTTCAGATGAGAGGATCCCCCGATGAAGGTAGAAGGGTGGTCCATTTTGTTTAGTTTATTGTGTTTGTTGTTTTTAAGTTTTATGTGTGTTTCGTGTTGTTTGGTTTTAATGTTGTTTAGCGGCTGTCAGGATGTACGACATGTTTTGTTTGTTTTAATGGGTTTTAGTTTCGTTGGTCGGTGTGTCTGACATGATTGACTAAATATATCCAGAGAGATAAGATGTCTTAAGGTTGTCTTTACTGTTTACTTGTAAACTGTACACAGCTAATGCTTGATCTTTGGGTGTAAAATTCTTTTCCTCTCATGATTTTATGAATGAAGAGTTTGCTTTTAGAAAACATGACATGCAACTTTATTTACATGAATGCATGAATAACATCACATCATTTACTTGAATGCATAAATATTGCAACCAATTATGTTTTACTTTAATGCATAAACAATAATTAATATAACTATTACAATTACAATGAACTACAATCTATCACTACGTCTATTCAATTTCCCCACTGCAACCAATTGGTCGTCGTACAATTTGGCTTCACTGCAAGTTCAACAATATTTATATCATTTCTTTTAATTTTCCTTCCAATGCAAATTTCTCTTGAAGAACAATCAAATTTATTCATCAATTGTCCAAATTGTTTTTTTTCAAACATTTGAGCCTTTCATATAAACTTGGCATAATTCGTTTACCAAATGGACATGCTTCCGGACCAACTCATAGAAAAAACTTTCATTTGTAATTACTCCTCAACAAAAAAAGACCATCATTATTTTGATAACATTATTAATTAGTGTGAATTAATAATCAAACACAACCAAAGTTATTCATTAAAACACAAATGATTTTGACATTACTATTAAGGTTTTAATTAGGACAAAATGGTATAAATTAAACCATCAAATATTTAGAAAATTGTAACAATCGATATTTGAGAAAAAACGTTCCTATCAAACCATGAAAGATTCGAGAAACATGGTAAAAAGGAGGATTTGGGAAATAATGGTAAAAATCAAACCACGAGAGATTCATACAAAATATGAAAAATCAAACCATGAAAAGTTTACAATCATGATACGGGGATATCAAACCAAAAAAGGCTAAGGTTTGTAGCCGATTTCAACACAAAAGAGTTGTGTGTATCAATATAACGAAAATCTTCCCCACTCATAAAATCTTCTACCATAATTCTCCACCGTCGATGACGTCCAGATCGGTGCGCGAACACCACACTCAGAATCAACCCCTCCATCTCAAGAACTCACTTTCACCCTTTACGTTCGTGTATAACAAATATATCTATTCATATAGAAGGAAAGAGCAATACATGTATTATTCCAAAGTTAGATGCATACGTGGGCGAAAGTTTTACTTTTTACCTACGCCAATATGGACGGATTTTTTTAACAACTTAGACGCTCATAAGTCATAAATGATAAATTTATATTTGAGTGTACCAAAATTGGAAACTCATTTTTTAGACATATCATCAACATGTCATTTCCCTATGATCCCCCTAATAAGGGTTGTTCACGGTTCAGCCGGTTCGGTTTTAAGAATAAAAATTGAAACCAAAATAATGAACTTTGGTTTGATTTTGAATATGTTGGTTCTCGGTTTGATTCGGTTTTATATGAACCAAATTTTAAGAAATTCTCATATTTTAGACCGTTTTGATTTATTATGTGACTCACCAAATTTTGGTTAAATTTTCTTTGAACCGATTATCATGAAATATCACATTGTGGGCCAGTCTTGACTTATTATTTGACATATTTATTGCTGAGTAGGCCCGATTAATAAAGAGCGATGACTTAAAAATGAGCAACGTATTTAAATCGATCGATTCAATTTTTGTTGGTTCTCATTTTATAAACCAAAAACTGTATCAATAAAGTTCATTTCTCTTTTAAATCAAATTAAGATGGTTCTATTCGATTTGGTTCGGTTATTTCTAGGGCATATGAAGCATCAATCAACACCCTTTTATTACACGCATATTCCATGTAAATATAAGGGGAGAAAACGTGAAAAGACGAGGGGTAGTTAAGGAAGTCACAAATACCCGCCCTGGGCTGCTCGGTGTTTTGTAGGTCACTTTTTAAGTAGAACATTACAGCAGCAGTAGCAGAAGAAGAAAACGAAACATTAATCTACTAGGGGCTTCTGGTGATTTCTGTTGCTCTTCTCAATCATCGCTACAAACACCAACTGATCATCACTTTCTCTCCTCCGCCCACAGATTTTGCCTCGGTAAGTTCGTCCTCACTGTAATTGCTGCTCTTGCTATGCGCATTGGATCTTTCTCAATTCCTTGCACGGTTTCATGGGTTCACTATCTTTAGGTCATCTATCACCATCAATTCTAACGAAATTTTTATCTGCTTGTTTAGTGTGCTAATTTTGAAGGAAATTGCGCATAATGCGCATGTTTGTATTGCTTGCGATTCTTGTATGGTGTAGTACTTTACCGATTTTCCAAACGCTTTAGTATCTTGATGATCAACTTTGCTTAGCATCGTCTATCAGTTCACTTTGGTACTTCAGCTCAATCTTTGATTTTCCCAACCACCCAAAATCCACATTCAAAGCAGATGAAGTTTTTTTTTGTTCTTGTGGTTTGTAATTACATGTTATATTTATTTCTATATTGCTTTTATATTAAGTTTTATAGGTAATATTTCCTCGTCATGTTCTAATATGATCTTGATGGTTCTAGAGGTCTGAAGTACAAAGAAATTGGTATAGCCGGGACAGTCTACTAGCCACCATCATGGCAAACCTAGCCATGACCAGTATACTGGAGAAGGTATGTCCCTCCCAAGAAGTAGAGTTTTCTTTTGGATATATGTGTACAAAATAGCTAAGAATTATACTTTCTTGATAGTAGCTATAGCTGTTGACTATATGAATTTATATGTAGATGACGGGGAAGGATAAAGATTACCGATACATGGCAACTTCTGATTTGCTAAATGAGTTGAACAAAGACGGGTTTAGGGCTGATTCTGATCTAGAGATGAAGTTGACAAAAATCGTTCTGCAGCAGCTCGATGATGCAGCGGGTGATGTTTCTGGATTGGCTGTGAAATGGTATGGAACCATTACGTTCTCTTGCATTACCCGATAAACAATTTGTGGTAGATAATAATGGAACATTTTATTTAAAGCATGCAATATTCAGCAGTTTAGAATTGTATATATAACTATCATACATTTAACTGTATTATGTTCTAGAATGATGGTTATTTACACCTTGCAACAGCTTGAATGAAGAAATATTCTTTTCTTATGCTAAAAATACTTAATGCAATTATGATTGACATGTATTGTGATTGAAGTACATACCTTCAGTATCAGCGTTTAAATAGTGTAAGTAGAGAAATGGAACCCATATCTTCCATTGCTGATGCTTGCTTTTTGTTTGAACATTTTGTTTCAGTCTTGCCCCATTGGTAAAGAAGATTAGTCAGGGTCAAGTCATGGAAATGACTAAACAACTTTCTAATAAGTTGCTAAATGGAAAAGACCAGCACCGTGATATTGCAAGCATTGCATTGAAGACAATCATTTCTGAAGTGACCACTACATCTGTTGCCCAGTCTATTCTTCTTTCTCTCTCTCCACAGCTAATAAAAGGAATCACTGATTCGGTGAGTTGTAAAAAAAATCGTATTACTATAATCATATGGACGAATAGTTGAACTGTGTCTAGTGTTAGTTAAAACAACCATATGAGAATGAGTACTCAGTCCCGGACATAATTATCATACACGTAATCACTCCACCAACCCTCATACATAATTATGGAAAAAATCTGTCAGTCAATATATCTAGATCTATGCTCTACATTTTTGAAATGATAAAAGAATTCAAAGAAAAATGTGAGAATAATTCTGTTAAGAATCACCCTTGCATGTGTGGGGCATGAGTTCGAATCCTTAGACAGTCATTATTTGTGATTCTTGTTAGATTAAATATCTAAGCTTACTTGAATCACAATTCTAAGTTCCACCAAAGACTGAATAACAGGAGATGGAAAATTTACATTGAAGAATGGGTGTTGAAGTAAATTAACACACTTGGAAACAATTATTAGCCATAATTCAGATTCAGTTAGAAGTCACCACCAGCACATATAAAGAGCCACTGAATCAGTTAGCTGTAAATGGCAACTCGAGTTATCATCTAGAACTGTTTCTCAGTCTTGTGGGAAGTGGAAAGTGTTATGTTAATTTATCCTATTTTTAATTTAGCAGCTCCTTGGTATTTCATCCACAATCTATCGAAATTTCAACAAAGTGCAATTTGCTTTAAATGATCAACTATGGCTCATATGACTGTTTAATTTTGCTTTTTAAAATCATAAATCTAATATGATGATTAAGTTTTACTTGCTTGTAACTGCACATTTCATCCAGGGAACGAGCGCAGAGATTAAATGTGAATGTCTTGATATTTTATGTGATGTCCTCCATAAGTTCGGGAACCTACTGGCAGAAGAGCACGAGCTATTATTAGGTGCACTCTTGTCTCAGCTGAATTCCAATCAGGCAAGCACTAGAAAGAAGACTGTGGCATGTATTGGTAAGTTATACCTAAATTATGCCTATGGGTTATGTCTTGATAATTTTTAGTGGGTATTGCTATCCTTTTTGTCTACATAATATCACCCTGCCCTGTTATTTTGGGCATGGAAAAATGATAGTCATAAATAACCATATTTTTGGATGAATTTTGACTTGTTCTTGTCTTTGATCTGTTTCCACTTGAGCCAACCTGGTTAAATACAGCTGACCTACTTTTAGTTGGGCACAATATAATACCTATGTGTAATAAGTTCAATTGCCATCCTTTTGTCAATTTGATAACATTGCCGTGTGACCTTTGACATGGTGATAGCCTTAAAAATCCCCCTTTCCTCATCTACTAGTTCTGTTCTTTTGCCCCATTGTCATTTGGTTCAGCCTCAATTATTTTAGCTTTGCACTTAAGTTGGGGAGAAATCAACTGCTTATTTGACAAGAGAAAATACTGTTTTCTTCAGCAACTCTTGCTTCAAGCCTGTCAGATGATTTGTTAGCTAAGGCAATTGTTCAAGTCGTTCAGAACTTGAGAAGTAAGAGCACTAAACCTGACATGTCTCGAACAAACATTCAAATGATTGGTGCTTTAAGGTAAGTAATGGTATTTTTCTTTGTTGTCTGATGAGTAAGTTTTTCTTATTTATAAACAGCGTAGTAGGTCATATGGTTTTAAATGCCAATTCTTATACTAATATATAAAAATCTTTAGATTCAGACACATGCTCTTGGATGTTTTTATTTGCGAATTTCGTTTGTAGGAGAACTAGTTGAATGTTATCACATTTTAGGGAGGTGTGATTGGTCAAAGTGAAAACTTAGCCATTCTGGATTTTCAGGAGGATTTAGAGTGGGTATTGTGTTGGGTCTCAGAGGTAATGCCACTGTGAGGGGAAGGAGGCAGATGGCTAAGTCTGATTGTACTAATCTAGAAGTGATATGTTTATTTTCTTTCTATAGCTGTTCAATGCGAGCATCTTCTGCTTTTGAAATGCTAATGACATAAAACTTTACAGCAAAAATTAATTAATGACATTTGACTATCGTGTTTACTAAAACACGCATGTTTTGCAATAATGGTATTACAGCCGTTGCTACACTTACATTTCATAACTGTGTACATATAATCAAATAATTTCTCCATCTCTATATTGGTTGCATTTGACTCTTCGCAAAAATTAAGGATTAATATTATAGTACTCAACTTTCCACTCTTTCACAAATATGTTCTATGTGCTTCATACTCGAGTTGCTATAACTAACTTATGGAGGGATATTTATTGGCAATTCATACTTAATTAACTAATCAACATATGAAGTGTTTAGTCATTGTGGACATCTATTTTAGGAATGTAGGACACTTATTTAGTTATTTTGGAGCGGAAAGAGTAGCATTTATCCTAACAGTTTAGTAATCTTGTATTCTATAGTGGTAAGTGGTCAGTTAAGGTGTTTTATATCAATTAGAACTAAGTTCCAAAATGCATTTATCCTTTACTCCTCTGATGGTTATAGTGCTACAATCTCTTATAAATATATTTTAAATAAATTATTTTTGGAATTGTAACGTTGTAATATTTATACTTGGATTTCTAACAAGTGTTTTCATGGCAGTCATGCTGTTGGATATAATTTTGGATCATCATGATATTTATACTTAGATCTCTAACTAGTGGTCTCATGTCAGTCGTGCTGTTGGATATCGTTTTGGACCCCATCTTGCTGATACTGTTTCGGTTCTGATTAATTACTGCACATCTGCCTCAGAAAATGACGAGGAGCTTCGGGAGTACAGTTTGCAGGTATTCTTGTTGCTCTTGGGTGAACATTTAATTGTTTGCCTTGTTTTGTAGTTTAGATACCTAATTTTGTGGAGTTCGATTTGTTCAGTCTCCCCTTGTTCACGCTTGTTATGTTGCAGGCACTGGAAAGTTTTCTTCTGAGATGTCCCCGGGATATGTTTTCTTATTGTGATGAAGTTCTGCATCTTAACTTGGAATATCTTAGTTATGATCCAAACTTTACTGATAACATGGAGGAAGATACCGACGAGGAAAATCAGGAGGAGGAAGATGATGAGTATGCTGCCTCAGTCTTTCTTTTAGTAGATATATTTTTACTCATATCTTAACGATACAATGATTTTTTACTGTACCTATTTTACAGTGAAAGTGCAACTGAGTACACAGATGATGAAGATGTCAGCTGGAAAGTTCGAAGAGCAGCAGCTAAATGCTTAGCAGCCTTAATTGTTTCTCGACCTGAGATGCTCTCAAAGTTATATGAGGAGGTAACTTGACATTTATTTATGTATTTGTTGTTAGAATAGTTAATTAAATTAGGATTTCCTATTCATATTATGTTTTCTAGTTTGGTTTATTTTCTATTGTTCCTTATATAAAGGAACCTCCTATTGTAATTCATAATCTACTCTTTCATCAATAATACAATTATACTTTAGAAATTCAACATGATATCAGAGGGTTAGGTTAGATCCTAGCCTTGTGTGGCTTTGCCCACTCGTTAATTCTGGTTGACAAGTGGGCAAGGCAAGAAGCAAATTTTTTTTCCCTGAATTACTGTTCATCACGCACTGTTCACGTACATTACTGTTCATCGACACTGTTCACACGCGTTGTTCATCCGGTGTTTCCGGATCCGTTTCCCGTTCAAGCAGTTCGAAGAGTTTCTTCCCTTACCGCCGGCAAGTGAAGCTTATGCAACTCAAGTCCGGCCGATTCGATTGTCCTCC
>JAYMTP010002144.1:0-20806 GCA_036897365.1 Geranium brycei
CTTGCCATGCTTCTTCTCCTACATCAATTCTAGTTCAAATGCAAGTCGATCCATGCTTGGGATGATATAAAGTTTTGATTTTTAATGTTTCCGCTATGCTTGTATGATCATATCATTCCCCAACAAAACCAACCAAATAAAGCCAAAATAGAAACCCACCGTTTGCACACAGACAGATATATCGCAATCGGAACCGTCGCTTTCCGACACAAGCGACACAACCTTATCAACACCACCTCCCAAACTTCCTAAAGACAAAAGCGGCTTCTTGCCATAATTAGGCCTCACGACCTTGTTTCAGATACGACAGCTTCGCCGCATTACACACATGCACACGCAAACAGATCGCTCAAGTCAAGATTCACTAAAAAAACAGTCCACGCGTAAATGAATTCCGAAAGTCAAACTCAGGACCTTGTCACGCGAAGAAGGGTTCGTATCGTCACATCCGAAACGAAAATTACACCTTTACTATCGAAATCGATTTTTTTGACACAAATACTAAAATCTGACAAAAAATTGAAATTATCCAAAAAAAATTTCCAAACAATACAAACACTAACACAACTAAACGGTTCAGAGACGCTTACTCGACAGTGACAGACCCGGTGCGCCTTGTCGAGACGAAAAAGTCGTAACAAGTGGCAAGAAATCACTACAGTAGGTCGTAACCGGTCTGACAAAAAGAGGCTTAGAAGACGACTACCTACTACCAGCTAAACCCTAATCCAAGACGCAAACTCTCAATAAAGTAAATGGGTCGAGTTCTGATTATTCATCATATCAGGCCCATTACAGAGCCCATTTTATTTACAACAGCCTAAATTCATTTAACCTAACACATTGTTCATGCAAACAATCGAAATTTAATAACGTTATGAATTAAATTGACTTGCCACAAAAAAAAAATTAATTTATCATAACCTCTTCTCTTAAAACCTTAAATTTTGAGTCCTATTACATTTGTTTTTTGATTGGACTTATAAAACTCTCTACCTAACACACCTACTGTAAACAATTGAATTCGAATATAATTGCAACATATATAAAGATATATGCGACAGTGCAGACTATACAAAATGTTTACGAGACAACTACCAGTAAATACACACTCGATATTAACAAAATAACAACATAAACAACTTTCAACAAATCAATGGACAGGCAAATGACAATGCCATTAAAACCCTCATATTCAATTACCAAAATAAAAAACTTCAACCTATACACTACAAAAAAAACACGTGTTCACGCCTTTTCCAATTTTCAATATGATATTACAAAATTTTAACAATTGCCCAAAATCATTGTATGTACACTGTTAAAAGTTCTAAATGAGACGGACACGCAATACATCAAAATAGAGTCATTTTTACAATAAGCATCAAAGAAATTACTGTTCGGTCTTGATTTTATGCACATTATATTTTTGGATGTAATACACTCCATAAAATAACACCGTAATATTTTATCTTTCACATCAAAGGTTTAGATTAAGAAATTACATTCTACATTAACTACACAATTTAACAATCGAGTTTGCATTGGTCAATGTATACATACAGTATGTGGATAGCGCAACATCAAATAAACATGTCTACACAACAATTGTTATTTGCAATTGCAAATAATTTTCATATCAAGACACGTCCTCCCAACTGTTTTCGATTTGCTTTCGGGGCTTAAAATTCCAAAAGTAAAATTTAAAGTGTTTTAGCAACATGTTCCATCGTGATTTACTCTATGACAGCATTAATGTTGTACCACATCCACACGATTATTCAACTGTGCCTAAATCAATTTAAAATTGCATCAAAACCGAAAACCAAGTAGTCAATAATTACATATAATTAAGGAAAAATTCCTGCTCACTACCTTATACTATGTAACTTTTGCACGTCACTACCCTATACTTTTTTTTTGCACATCACCACTGTAAGGTTTCAGTTAGTTGCACCGTCCATCACAGAATTAAGTTTGATGTAAAATGTCCATAATACCCCTATGTTAAAAAAACTCAAAAATTAAAAAAATTTATTTTTTGAACCTTTTTTTAAAAAAAATTTTACCTAAACAACTGAATATAAAAAAATAAAGGTCAAGCGCCAATCTATGGCAGTACTGTATTCACATTCGACGAAAACAAGCAGTAACAGCAAAAGTACTATTCACAAACATAATATGTCGTAAAATAACACTCACCCATCTGTTCGTCAATTGTTCTCGAACTTCTTCTTACTTGCATAGGTTTTTGTCAAAGAAAACAAAACACCCTCCCACTGTCCATACTCGTCCGGCCAATTTACACATCTATTACACAAAATAAGATACAACAAAACAATGAGACTTACTACACATTCATTCTTATGTCGGCTTTCCGTACATTCTAAAACAAATCTCCTTCTTTCTTCCACCATATTTTCCCTTCTTTCTAAATTCATCTCCTACATCAACATATTGAAAATTTTGTAACATGTTTCCGGACTCAACAAAATATAACACCCCAATTTAAAAACTTTATAGCATGTACCAGACTTCCCGGACACATCACCAACGCCGATCAACGGATCGATCAATAGAACACAATATACAAGATTTTCAGACAAAAACAACGGCCAGCACCATAACAACAATAAAAATAAACAAAGAACGTGCTCTTACGGCTTTGAAAGATTACTAAAACACAAGAAACAACGAAAATAATGATACAAAACAAAAAAAAAACTGCAAGTATTACAAAGTATACAAGATTCTCAAAGTATAACATCAATCAGAACCGTAACAAGACTTAAAGAAAGAGAGAAACTAACCCAAGAAACACACAGGAAACACAAAGATTATAAAACAGTACAAGAGCAAGGCAAGCAATCCGCTATTCAAATGCCTACCACGTGATTGCTCAATCGGAAAATCTCTCAGACGCCATTGCAGCCGCTAACGCAGACACAAGGTTAGAGGACCACAACGGCGAGTGAGATTTTTCCCGAGAACAAGCCGCGGGCTCTACGT
This sequence comes from Geranium brycei, assembly GCA_036897365.1. Lineage (NCBI taxonomy): Eukaryota > Viridiplantae > Streptophyta > Magnoliopsida > Geraniales > Geraniaceae > Geranium > Geranium brycei. The sequence continues at coordinate 3,010 of JAYMTP010002144.1, forward strand.
GAAATGGTACATGCACACCGTCGACACCACCGTCACACCCACCAACACCACACGTATAAATAGCAGACGAACAGACGCACACCAACAGATGCCACCACACATATCCATACACCAACAGGCACGCAACAGTATATTCAGTGAATGTGGACATAAATACCTAATACATTAAACATGTTCAACCTACAAAATAACCGATTATGACAGTTATTTAGCAAAAACAAAACACAAAAAAGGCAACAATCGAAAAAATATTTTGCACAAACAATCGCCACACATCCAAAAAGTTACTCCTTTATATATAATATTGATTAGAGATGAATTCTATCGAATCTCTTACAATTATCACATCTTGTTATGGTATTACAACCTGCGCTTATTCAAATTGTTTGCTGAAAACTTGTTTGTTTGGGAAGAAGTTATTTCTAGTAGAAGTTTTGATCTTTATTTTGACTTAGCAAATGACCTCCCCATTTTATAAAACTTAGCATTTTTAAAAAGGTATAAATATCAATGCATTGATTATGTAGACCTCGAAGTCATTTAAATTTTTAAGTGTTAAAATCAAGAGTTTCTATGAAAATATAACTTGAGTTCGAAAATTTGAATGGAAAGTGAAAAAAACTTTGTCAACCTATATATATCAAAATGACATTTTCCCTTATCAGTTAGACGTTTAATTTGTTGTTTGTTATGAGTTGTTTTTCTTGATTAGACCACAAACCTGAGCAAGTTTCCGAGGAGGAAGGAGTAAAGAACTCTTAGTGATTTCTAAATGTTCGAAACCCTTTACCATGGATTGAGAGAGGACCTTTCAAACATGTGGATCAACGCAAATCATTTATAAATGCAAGTTTACAAGCTTTTTTCCTTCTGCTTTCTGTATTTCCCATCAAACATGTTTAAAATTACATTATTGAAAGCCTTCCAACTCAATATCTCAACAATTGGATATTTTTTAACTAATTAGTATACACTCGAAATCTATATACATCCAAATTTATTTACTGTTCTTGTTGTGTCCCAAATCTTCTAGTTGTGCTTTAAGAAATGCATGTTCATGGGACATCCTGAGCAGCAGTTTCTCAACTGAGAGAATGTCATCATTAAGGTGGTCAATGCGTTTCTCTAATTGCACCATAACCTCTGTAGATCTTTCGGCCATTCCATTGCCCAAGTCATTAACGTAACCCGCCGGAGAAATAACGTAAACCTTCTGGGGTCTAGCTAAAAGCACAAGTATGCTTATCTGCGATAAATCAAACAATATAAAGGCATCAGTCTCAGTCATGGACGACGGAGGATTATTGTTTTAAGCAATTCATTGTATATGAAATGCCATTGCAAATAGTACAATATATTTTCTAAAATTTATTTGAAGGCGGACAGAAGAAATCAAGAGTTACAGGCACGTATTCAGGATTATAGACCCATCTACACTGAGTACAAGAAGCTGACAAGAAAATAAAAGTAATATTTCAAATACATAACCAATGAATGCCATCAACTACAACCATGCATCTTGAGTCTTCGGACAAAAGATTATGTAACTTTTTTCATCCTTCACTATCATATGGGACCTTCCATTCCATAAAATGAGACGTTTGGGTCAGTTAATCTAAAGACATGCCATCCATTCCAAAATAATTGTAAGTTCCAGCAACTACTTCTTTCTTCCAATTTATGTTGGATCTCTCTTCTAACTTATGTTGGGTCATGTGGCAAAAATAGAACTCCCTTTTCATAAGAAAGGTCTTGAGTCCAAATCTTGATACAATGTTGATAAGAAAATATAAGTGTTATGTTTGATGTTCTGCAGATACTAAGGATCAGCAAACACAATTCTCTACTTTTCCACTGTTCTGACGTGCTTTCACTTGCTAAGACATTTTTGTAGTGACTAACTCATACAAGATTCTATTGGTAATCGCTATATATAATCTAGTCTTGTAAAAAGAATGTGGTCACTTATATGACATCAACAGATATATCATATGCAAACTGTAACTTAAACTATGACAGAATGAAAATGAAGATTTCAATCCTGAACTAGAGAACATCTGCATATAAAGATAATAGATGAAACCATACATGGTAATAGACACATACATTTCAAAAGCTGCAGATCCCATACCCCTTGGGACACCAAACTCAAATACCCAAAAATTACGAAACTAAAAGATGAAAGAAGCATAAATAAATGAGTGGAAGATACCTGCATCAAGATGATTACGACAAATGTGATAATTAGTAGTGGTGAAAGGTGACTCTGCGTTCTCAAGGATGACCAGATTTTCATCTTAGGTTCTGTTGACACAGATGCAACAATGCTAGAGTCATTTCCTCCCTGCTTAACACCCACGGTACTAGGTATCTGTGCCCTTAAGCGATTCCTTGACTCATGTGACTTTTCTAAGGACTCTTTAGGCTTTGTTTCCCTTGCAACCTGAACTTCTGTATTCCCCTTCATACTAGCAGCAGGAACATTATCTACAGTATGGAATAATTAAATAGGATGATTAAACATAGTGAGAAAATGCACATACAACTCTCTAATCTTCCTTCCCCCATTGTGTAAGAACAGACGAGTTTTCTCAATGTAACACAGACAAACTAACCTTCTTGCTTTTCAATATTCTTCTTCTTCAACAACTCATGTGCCTGAAACAAAAGTCATTTTGCATGTTGAAATACATAGACTGTCTGAAAATCCAACAAAGATGTTTAACGAGGAATATTATACCATGCTTATCCAAATTCCATAAACTTCACGGCATTCTTCTATAGTAGACTGGACTATCTTGCCTGTGATCCAGTATACCAACATGGAATCAGATGAACATCATTTTCCATGAAGCTCTAATAACTGGCTACTTAAGTAGATATGAACAAAAACTGCAGGGCGTGTATTTACAGACAAAAGTGAGTGTTTATAACAAGTGCATGCATCCTGCCCCAAGGAGAGCTTACTGATGTTCCACAGATCAAATGAAAGCTCCATATGATTTATGTATACACACAAATTAAGTCAGTGCTGATAACTAGGCTCTAATATCATGAATAAATTAAAAATCGGACTATTAAATCGGGTCGGTCTACACAACTAAAAGATCAACATTATAGTTGAATTCTCCTCTATATATAGTCATATATTTTTATTTTACTTGATTTGGGACTTTAACACTCCATTACATGAAGGGTTGTACTTCTACAAGTGGGTGACAACAAGAAACATAGGAGAGGTAACAAACAAGCCACATGGACAATGCGCACGCCCACAAATCAACCGGCTTTGATGCCATGGGTTGGGTTGCACAACTAAAAAGTCAATCTTGAGGTTGTGTTGGTCTTGGTCCTTTTCCTTTGTTATGTGGTCGCGTGTTTCTACTTTACTCTATGGGGGACTTTATACTGTCTTTTGCCTTCATTGGCCCTGATGTCTTTGTTTAACCAGCATGAAAATCAGCCCCGAGCTAGCTCCTTTGTCAAGCAACACAAGTGGTTCACTTGCAGATCAGTGATAAACATCAGAAAAAGGTCAAATTCATAAGACTCCCACCATTGCGCGGTCTGGGAGGATTTCATAGCCTTCCCCTTGTTTTACAGAGATTGAGTTTCCTGGCTTGAGCCAATGACCTCAAGGTCAAGGAAGCTAACTTTACAGTTACGCCAAGACATACCCGTGTTGTCAAGATGTAATTAAACATATTTAGAGGATCTTTACAGAAGATAAAATGTTTATATAGCACAAAAACCATTATTAAGAGGCAGACCTTTAAATACAGTGCTCTTTGAAAAAGCCACATTCACATATACTCGCAAATAACAACACTCTTCAGATTCATCACCAAGTCTTTCCAAATCCCATAGACCCTGACATTAGATACAACAAAGAGAAAATTTAAATGTTCTGTAACACTTTATAAATTTCAAAATTGTCATACAGAAAAAACATCAGAATTGCCAACAAAACAAAAAATATATATAACATTCAGGCAATAACAATATTCATGAATAAACATTTGGAATAACATCAGTAATTATTAAAAATATATTTCTCTACCTCTCAGCATCACTTTGCGGAAAATCGTTAGGTATGAATATGTTAGATACCTCTGACTCGATTAGTAAAATAGTATCTCTCCCCTCAAAAGCATGTTTATTTTACCGCCGCACGAAACAAATTGTGTTGCGAATGAACAAGATATTCAGGAATTGTTCATACCAAAAATCACAACACAACCTGTCTTACTGTCATGAGTTAGCCACTAAAATATTAATATTTACTATATTTACAACGAAAAGGTAAGCCTTCTGTAAAATATTTCCTCTGCATGTTGCAGTTTGACTTTTCCATATTCTACCAATATTGAAATTAATGATCAAACAAATATATGTTATAAGATGTTTCTGTTTGAATGTTCAAATTCCAATGATGTTATGATTCACTTCTAAGACGACGAATCAATTCGGTGAACCTACTCTACAGACCTTAGATGTTCTTTACTCAAACTACAGTAAAAATAGATTGTTCTTCATCTGCTCAATTATTTATCACGGAGAAGTTGAAAGCATATGTCACTTGTAAGTTTTGTAAGTCACAATAGCTCAAGTTAGCTTATACCTCCACACGGAAATAATCTCCATAAGGAACGTCACTTATTTCTTGTGATGTCTTGACGACCAAGTGGCTGAGAAATAGATATCGAGACGTCAAAGTTACATCAACTCAGTATGAACTACAAAAGTAACTACAACTATTGTAAATGTGCGTGACTGAGGGTGGGTTATGGAATTAAAACGAGTAATTTAAAATCAAGCTAATTGTGATATATATTTTGTACCCAATAGCAATATTAAAAGTCAAAATAAAGCAGTACAGCTAGATTCAGGCCTACATTCTGTTCCCTAGATAAGATCAATTACTGAAAGACATGATAAATTTCATGAATCATTTGCATCCATAGCAGGTACTGTATGGAAGGGGTACACTGCACAGCAATCTATCGTCTACAAGCAAACAAGAGAGGAAGTGTGTATAAGGGTCTCTTTGAGAATATGGGGGATTTAAAATGCCTGGTTATTGAAGGATTTAACAGCTTAATTTGTTATGGATTAAGAGGACTAACGAGTTTCCAAAATTGCAAGAATTCATAAAGATATATTTCTAAAATTTAGACTTTCGATTATTTGCATAAACATATCATTTGGGCGAACCATTGATACAACAACAGGATGTTGTGTATGATTCACTCGCATATTTTTCGAATTTGAATGTCAAGTTACGCAAAGAGAAAGGTGATCTCCACCCTAACCCAACAGTGAATTTCCAAGCAGCTCGATCCTCTAAGTTGTTCTCTCTCCTTCGATTTAGCCGCTTAAGCCGCTCCTTTCGCTCGAGTGATGTGATAGGCCGGCTAGATTTCTAGGGAATGGGATTTAGATGATCGTTTAGCAAAGAAGCGGATGGACTGAACTGATTTCTTCTACTCTTCTACAACTTGAGCAATGAATACCTCTACCTCTGCAGAGCATGTAGTATGCCAGTGGGTGCTATCGTGTGGGTACCTTGGTCCATCTCACCATTTTTTCTTTATGGTTCAACAGGTTAGCCAATTTCTCCCGTCTCCACGACATTTGAACATGGTCGTTGTAAATCGTATTTTGCACTAATTGTTAGGTACTGTTCGTTGCCAAAGGATTTTATTTCCGCTCAGATGCCTCACTCCAACTTTCAGCGTATGATGACGAAGATTGGGTCGGTTGTGACGACACTAGACGCTTTACGACCGGTTGGTGTGTATTTTTGGGTGCTGCTCTAATTTCTTGTGTGTAAAAGTAACATTGTGTCTCCAAATCCTCCATGGATGCTGAGTATCGAGCTATATCCCGAACATGTTCGTAGATCATTTGGTTGTGTGGGTTACCATAAGAGTTGGGATTGTCATCCCCTGGAGCTACTCCTCTCCAAGTTGGCAATACCACTCTCATTAATATCACAGCGAATCATGTCTATCATGAATACACCAAGCATATTGAAGTAGATTGTTACTTCATCCGTAACGCATATGATTTTCAAGCATTGTCATTACCTCGTGTTAGGCATCTTCACCAAACCTCTCTCTATTCAATGGTATCAATTTCGTTGAGGACAATTAATGTTGGTTGATAATCATTCTTTTTTGTGACCATAAATTAGAGAAGAAGGTAAAAATAAAATTGGACAGTGCAAGGAAAAATATCAGGGAACGTGTTTCTTGTAACCTAACTTTTTAACAATGTTAGAATAAGCTCATCATTAGGATGAGCCTATGTCACTTTAGGTCCATGTCTAGAATGTTCACTCCCCATGACTAAAGAGAGAGCCCCAATGTAAATCATCACAAATAGATACAACCCTCAAGTCCAACATGGTATCAAAGTTGGGATAAGCTCTCAATTCATTTTCTGGCAAACCCAAACAACTCAAACAATTAAACCACGTTGGGCAAAATCCACTGTGACGGCTGAATCTAAAATTCTGACGCACCCGCCGCCACAGGCCAAAATTTTCGAACAGTCTACGTAGAACCGCCAAAATTTTCGAGTTTCACAATCTTGATCATGACAAATAAATACAAGGTGAAACACCTAACATGACAGTTTCACACTTTGCTACCCTACCTATTTTCTTCTACTTTTTAGTACCTTAACTTGTACTTTGGGACACTTTACTACATCTAACTATACTATTTTGAGACAAGATTTAGCCTCAAAATGTCCCAAAATTCAAGAGGGTACTAAAAAGGAGAAAACAATAGTTAGGGTAGTGTGAAATAGCCACAGTTAGGTGTAGTAAAGTATCATGTTCCTTAAATACAACTCTCAAGTTCGACAAACACCATGTGAATACAATGTGGACAATTGAGGGATTGAGGTGACAAATTTTCAATTTAAGAGTTCAAATCCCATGTATTAAGTTGAATATATGAAGAACATAATATTAACCATTGGTCACTCAATACTTTAGTAGTACTTGTTTCCTAAAAGCTGCTCCTATAACTGTTTTTCATCTCTTAAGAGTTTAGAATTGTATCACAAAAACCACGACTACTGAAAATCTGAAGTAACTTACTCAATCAGTTCAATAGGAATAATTATATTTCTTATCATTAGATTTATTTCTCTTCCCTGGCTAATTTCCCATTCTTACTTTGTTACTTATTACTAGTCGTTTCATGTTTAGTATAAAACAATCCCCTATATAAATATGGTCTCTTGTACTAATTTAAGAACTAGCAAAGAATTAAATATTTTCTCTCTTACTTTAACATGAATGCTTGACTAGGTTGTTTTTGGGTCATGACTTTGTCCTAGCGAGCAAATAATTCATTTGATACCTCAATATGCATTGTTTTATCCCATTTTGCTTGCCCAAGAGTGTGCGCCTCTATTTTTGTTCAATATTGCCGGAATTGCACCTTAGACATCTCGTATTTTTTGTTTTTCTCTCCAACATTGAACCAGACGTCCGTCCTTCAACTAACAGCTCCTCTGACAAGCATAGGTTGCTCACGTGCAACTAAAGCTTTCGAAAAACTAACCTGCATGAGCCTGATATCTCTTTTCCGGTCGTCTACTGTTTTCACCGCCATCATTCCTCCTAAGTTCCTCAAATCCGATCAATTTGCAATTTCTCAACATTCCACACTCGCGGATGTGTCACACATATTGCTATCAACCGTCCACGTGTCTCATGTTTTGTCAATATTCTCCCTTTCACCGCCCTCGCCAAAAAGAAACAATTTTGGATACTGGTCAGTTACTTTCCATCTCCTCCTTGTCTCTTTTCCAATTACTTCTTACCCTTCTTAGATGTAATGAGGCTTTTCCCTTTCTTATTATCCCTTTTTCGGGGGTAATCGTTCTTTAAGTTTTAGATTGGTCATCCTCTACATTCAAAACCATCCTCATGATCATCATCAAGTAGATCAGATTTACCATCATTTTTCTCCACTTTTTTTCTTTTCCTTTCCAATGATTTGTCCATTTTATTTTTGTCTTTACTTCACGTGTCTTATCTTGACACCATCCTCCTATTGTTATATACAAATTGCATTGTAAGTAAGAGTTTTTAGTACTTTCCGAATCCTCATGTTATAGTTATTATGTCTATCTTCAACCTCTAACCAAAAGTCTTTGTCCTATACTCTTATTGTTGCTCCTGTCGTCATAAAGCCTAAGAAGTTGACTGACAATACAAATTATATGTAATGAGCTACTTTCGTAGAATTATGGCCTATGAACAAAGAGCTTAAAAACTATCATACTGAATTATGTAAGGTTTATCCTACCGCATATTAAGTACTCACCCATTTGTGTTTCTTCCAATTAGTTTTGGTCTATGTGCAAGGCTTGTTGTTATCAGGTTTGCCCACGAAGTAGAATGTTAGAATTATTTCTCCTTCCTAATTATTTCATATTCTTACTTTGTTAGATTGCTGATTTATTTCATATTCTTACTCTGTTATCTATTTCTGGTCTTTTCTCGTTCTTAGTTTGTTTCTTGTTAGAATAGGGCAATCCCATGTATAAAGTGGTCACTTATTGTACTGGATTAAGAACTATCAATCAACCGAGTATTTATTTTCTCCTACTCTACACTCATATACTACTATACTTGGGAGCAGAGGTAGTAAATGGAAACATGTGTATGTAATCATAACCAAACATAAACTTGAATCCCTACCATTTATTTGTTCAGTAAAATGATATACAAAATAGTTTTATGTTACTGCAGCAAGAAAATTAACTTCATGATACTCCTCCATAATGATTAATAATAAGGCACAAATTAAAAAATATGGTTGAAGCAATTAAGGTTGCATAGTAATAATTGGCTTCTTAAAAGTTGTGCCATAGCAAAGCATTGCACTCATTTTGGATGTGGTTGTAGAAAAGCGCATATTTAAATATGTAAACCCAAGGCATGAAATGTACTAGAATAGTTAAGTATATTAGGGTTTGCTTTGTTGCCTAGTAATATTAGGTTTCCTTATAGTTTGTTTCCTATTGTTCCTTGTATAAAGGAGAACCTCCTATAGTAGTTCATTATCAAAGTATTCATCAAAAATATAATTATATTTTAGAAATTCTACAATATGCTGACAGAAAAAAAGTAGACATAATTGCATAATTTATATCTACAAAATAGTAATTAGTAATTATGGTATGGGTTTTAAGGATTATTAAATATAGCATCGTAAAAATTAAAACAGTACCTGTTTCTATATACGCGGAATTTCTGGACTTCCTTGCAGCTACCAAATTTTGCACCTTAATGGAAACAAATAAAATAATGTCAATGTTATCTGAAGATACAATAATGAACACATATATGAAAATTGAGGTTAAATATTCGTAAAGCAAAATCAAATTATTTACTGTATATACAGTCATACCAAAATAGATTTTGATTGGATGTTGAAATTCCAATTTACGTCTGTATCCATGTTGGTCATCAGGAGACCATGAAGTGCACTTAAAATCTGGAAAATAAGATTATTTACTCAAGAGAACAATTAGAAAGATACTTTAAGTGGACTTCCTCTAAGCAGCATACCTTTATCGCCACATCTATCGTGAAATGATTCAATGAAATCAAAAGCATCGTCTGTAAAAAAGAAACTAAAAAAGCAGCTCGCCTTTATCTGTAGTTTACGAAAAGAATCGTAAATTGTGAAGTTCTAGAATTTGATAATACAAGACAACACTGAAATAACAATATATTACCGGAAATTTTGATTCTGCAACCATTGTAAAAAACTCTGGTACTGCAAGTCACAAACAGATAGGTTCAAATTTTGGGTATAGCCAGAGCATTAAGGCATAGTAGATGCAGAAATATAGTGTGTTAAAATAACCACACAAATAACCAATTTGCATATGTGCGTAAATGAGATTGTATGAGTTTGTGTCAATACATTTTCATTAGCCGACATTTTCAAAGGAGTGGGGAACTACAATATTCTACCCATGATTGGGCATCCAAAAGAAGGAAAAAAGGGTGTGATAAACGAAAGTAAGGCAGCTAATACCATCCTAATATTTTGCAGAATTTGCTCTTGCAGGATCAGATAGGGTGGGGAAGGAGACCGCTCTCTCTTTCGCCGAGTGGGCTTCCTCTCCCCACTCTTCCAAGTAGCATGATTGGTTTCCTGATGTATTGCTTTTGTTTTTGGACTTTGTACGGTGGACTTTTTTAGGGGATCCCATCCCGAGATCCCCTTTCGTTTGGTTTTAAATATTTCATTTTTAATGATAAAAAAAAGAAGTCAAAACCCACATCAATTAGAAAGCTACAAAGAAGTTCAAATCAAACATGTAAAATTCTATTAAGATAAAACTACAGTTATGAATTGAAGAATTAACTAACTCTTTGGGGCCTCAGAGCATTCCTCCTTCAAAGTCGAAGTCTTCCCTGAAGTTGAAGGGTCTGCATTTACAACTGGCTTTGCATCCGGTTCAGGAAGTATTGTTGATGCAGTATTATCTTGAACAGTGGGCCTAATCTCGAGATCTGCTACACTCGGGTTATCATCATCCCTGATTCATATACATGTAGCAACACTTAAATACTAGCAGAAAACATCTAAACAAGACCTAATAAATATTGATATCAGTCATGATACCTGTCGGATAAGCCCAATTCTTCTGTTTTTTGCTCAACCGAACCCGATTCTTCTACTGTGCTTCTGAAGCTCTTGATCCTTCCAAATACATCAAACCTGGTATTCTGGCTGCTAGACTCAGATGGTGTTTCCTGAAGTCAAATTGAGACAACGGCAACTTGATTAGACCATTGGAGCATTCAAATATATTGGTAATTTTAAACATTTGGAACATTTTTGGCTCGGTTTTGAGGAATATATATTTAATACTCTAGGTGATCTGGTAGATACAAGTAATCAAAATAACACTATAAACTCATGGACTTTATAGAGTTTCAAGTTCCTGATCAATGAGTTTTAAATATTACGCTCACGAGTTTTAGTTTCTTGGTTGTATGGACTTTACAATTTTTAGTGTCTAAAACTCACGGACTTCAGAGAATAAATTCCATAAGATTTGAGTGTTAGGTTCATGAGTTTTTATATTCGTAGTTTGAAGGTCAAAGAAATATTAACTCCATGAGTTTTTAATGTTAGTTTTCTATGAATAACTAATTAAATTTTCAAGAAACTTTGTTCAAAAGATCACATGAAAATGACAATAAACACCATTATAGTGTGATATAACTAAAACACCTGCTGTTCTGTAATTGCTTCGCCACCATTACCATGTTGCAACCATATTTCATTAATGAGCTTGAAAGCTTCATCACGTGATAAAAAGGATCCAAAGAAGTGCTGCCAAATCAACAAGTGGATTAAGATATTGCAGCTGAGACTGAAATGGAAAAGTAAAAAGAAATTTTCAGCCCCACATTTAGAGGACATCACTACAAGAGTCGAGAAGAAAAAAACTGTATTCTAAATCCAGCATTACCTTTTTCCCTCCAGCGGTGATTTCAATTGCATTAGGAAAGATCCCTGCGGTCTTTGCCCTCTTTACACTTGTAACTTCGCAGAGTGGAATCGTCTTCTGCAATAGAAATTATCATACACTCAATGTCCATGCAGTGTAACAACATATATGGTCTACCACTCATCCACGTATTTACTGGTACTACACTAGCACGCAGTTTGCAACCAATATTTATAATACAAGATGAACAAAGAACAAGTAAGATATGTCCCTCTGAGTAATGACTAGATTCCAAGTCTTGTTCAGAGTAGCCATGCCTTATTTCTGTATTTTCATTTTATTCATAATAAGACTGGTTCATTTTAGTTTCCATTTCTTTTACTTTGTTTACTTCATATCCTTATGACTTTTCTCTGCATAGATTTGTATCATAGAAGAGAAGAAAGATATTGACTTGTTATATTTTGATACAAACACTACGCCAATATGTTCAATGGGCGAGTGAAGTCCGTGGATCCGTCGTCAATTGCACAGCTCTGCAACTGATGTCGAACAGAGTCGCCATACAAACATAAAAGCGACTAAGTCTCCAAACTCAGTCGCCAAACACTCTTTAGCGACTACGCAATTGACCAGGTCACCGAAATGGATGAATGGCTTGGTTGCTGAGCCAAATTTTGACTTTAACTTTTTGGCTCAAAAATTAAAGAACCGCGTGAACCAAAATTTGGAGCTGTACATCATCAATATAGAATTAAACCACTAATAATATCATTTCACAAACTCTCTCAAAAGAAACATCTCAGAAACTATTCTTGAGCTCTCTGAAGAGGCAATTTATGACCTTCAATTCCCAACCTCCAGTTCATTCGCCTTCTCTTTTCAATCTTCGACCTCCATCATCGGCTGAAGCTCCGATTGGGTAAGCCCTCCCCTTTTCATTTAATTTTCATGTATTTATTGTATCTAGGGTTTCAGATTGCTGTTCATATAATTCGATTGTTGTTGATATGGTTTCTGGCTAATTGGTTTCGATTGTTGAGCATCTAGTTGGTTTCTATTGTTGTTCATAAGAGGGGCAGATGTGAGTTTATTATTCACAAGGATGTCTAATTTTTTTGCATATTGTTAATTCTTATATCTCAGATGTGGGTTTATTACTCACAAGGATGTTTTTTTTGCATACTGTTAATTCTTATATTTATTATTGTTATGTGAACATTGATTTTGGGCTCTGAAGCAACTTGCTGTCTAGTTCTTGGATTTAAGCAACAAGCAGCTTGCTTGAGATTGTTGACCTGTATTCATTTCTTTATTTTTTTGGTGCATATTGCTTGTTTTTCACTCTAATTTTTGCTGCTACTTTTTCATATTTTTCACTCTAGTTTTTCATGTTGCTTGTATTTAGACTTATTCATTTGTTTATATCTTAGATGTGGGTTCATTACTCATTCATTTCTTGTTCATCACTTATTCATTTCTTGGATTTTGAATATTTGTTGTTGCATTTTGTTACATATTGTTCATACTCCGGTTTGTGTTTCATGTTGCAAAATAGTGGGTTTATTACCCATAATGATGTCTATTTATTATTCATATTTGAATATTGATTCTTGGCTTTGAAGCAACTTGTTTGCCAGATATGGTGCCTATCATGAAGTTATTTCAGTCAAGTTCGGGCGATGACCCAGGCTCATCCTTTCAGTCTCTTCTTCATGGTTTTGCTAACTCATTGATACTATTTGGCTCTACTATATATGGAGTGCGTACCCCCAACAGATATGTCTAATTTGGGTTATGTATACTTCCCTGAAGGGGGGTTTGGTGTCTACCCCCTCACTTGTAGCCCTTACACGAGCAGCCCTTACACCAGCAATAGGTTCCTCTACATTACTCCCACGTGTGAATCCGATTATGGAGTCTGGAAGGAAGAAGAGAGGAAGCTTCACAAATACAACCAACAGATTGTGTTTGACCAACTCAGTGTAAGTTTGTGCTCTATAATGCACTTTTTGTTGTGATTGCACCTAATATTTACTGATATTTCTAATTTTCTTGCATAGGTTCTTTATGAGTTTGATGTTAACAATTTAAAACTTAAAGCTTGGATTAAGGACAAAGGCAAAAACAATATTCATAAAATGGAGGTCTACGTGCCGGAAAATGTTTCAGAGAAGAGAAAAGACTATAGTTCCTGAACAATTTAAGACTCCAGTAAGGATGTGGAGGGCTCTTTTGTGCGACTTTCAATACCGAAACAGAAGAGGTGCTCAATAATAACTCTCCATTTTTTAATATATGTTATATATCAAATATTATCTTCCTAACGAGGATAGCTTCTATTTTGTAGACACTCTCTAAAGAGATGTGAAGGAGGCGAAAATTAAAGGAATTCAATCACACATTCGGTCCGCAAACATTTCTCTCGTGTGCGAAGATGCACAAAGACAATGGAAGCTTCTTTTCTGTTATTGAAGCTTATGTTGAAGTTTACAAGGCGGAAAATCCTGAATGGATGGTATATTCATTTACATTCCTTATTAATCAATGCATTTTAAAAACCTTAATATCTATACTATAAATTAGAATTTTAGACTTTTGTTTTTTGCAATAGCTTCAAATGTATAAAATTTTAACTTTATTCATTGCAGTAACTTCAAGTTTGCAGCAAGAAAAAAGGGGTGATACTGAAATTACAATTGAGTGGCTTAGATGGACATGTGCCTCTATATGCTGATCTATAAATGCATATTCAAATGTTAGGCGAAATTATTGGCTCGAAGCATGTGTGTTAGGTGGTGGGGAGCTTACCTATACGGGACCCAAAACCCAGAATGAAGAGCACCTCTCTCGGCAACACAAGTTCAGTAGTGGACGTTGAGTTCCAAAAGAATGAAGTCCGCAATCTACTCCAACAAATGGAGCAGATGGCGAACGTGACCAACAATTTCTGGGTGATGATATGTTATCATGAAAGTCAAGTCTGATCATCTCATTTTGAACATGGTTTTATGTTTTGTTTTCTGAACTACAAGTTTTTTGATGAACTTGTAGTTTTTGAACTCTTATGCAAGAGATGTTATATATGGCTCTGTTTTTGGTGAACTTCAATTGTTTGAAGTTGTTTGTTCTTGTTATATATTAAATGATTTACTGTGAACAAAAAATTTAGCTGTCAAATTAATTAGTAATTGTTGTAATTAATGTAAGTAATCAATTATTAATCAGGTTCACTGAAGCAAATTTGGGAAGCAGGTTTTGGATTCTTGGTTGCAGAATTAGAGGCGACCAAGGTTGAGGCTTGGTTGCGGAATTGATGAGCGACCAGGTTGAGGCATGGTTGCAAAATTGAAGAGCGACTAAGTTGGAGCATGGTAGCAGAACTGGAAAGCGACCAAAGTTGAGGCATGGTCGCAAAACGTGGGTGGCGACTAGGCTTGGGTGGCTCAGTCACAGACATTGTTTGGCGACTGGGAATTAGCGACCATGGTCGAAGCGACTAAGCCTTGGTCGCCCCAATGAACGGCGACTACATCCAGACTGATCTACGACTTCATCCATCACTCGCCTTCTCCCTTGTTTGGCGTAGTGAAAGGTCTGTCTTCATCCTCTTAACCAATTTATTAGCCCTTCTTATAATAGAGAAAATCTTATTTGACAATCCCATAACCCATTTATTAGCTTCCAAAAGCAACTCAATCAAAATCTTGAACTTGCAGTTTCCGCTTTCAGGGTTAAAAGCTCATAATGGCTTTAGCTTTACCAAGATAATGAAACCTAAGTTTTACAAAATAGCTTCTTCATCTACTCTACTCTAGAAACTTTAGGACGAGGAAATTAAAATGAAACTGAATGGAAAGTTCAATGGATCAATGGTACGATCCCGGGTTTGGATCTGGTTATAGCTCGAATTTGGATAGGTAGTGAGCTCGATTAACAAGAGACCTCTA
This sequence comes from Geranium brycei, assembly GCA_036897365.1. Lineage (NCBI taxonomy): Eukaryota > Viridiplantae > Streptophyta > Magnoliopsida > Geraniales > Geraniaceae > Geranium > Geranium brycei. Next base: position 18,462 of record JAYMTP010002144.1, read on the forward strand.
ATCTTGATTTGGCATTCGTTCTAGAGAACACCGATCTCTAGTAACCTTTTAATTTCTTCTTAATTGATTGATATTTCATTGCGATCTCTAGTAACCTTTTAGTTTCTTCTTAATTGATTGATATTTCATTGATCATTGTCTTCAGGTATTTATAGCCTGAAGTAGTCCATAACTAACAACCTAAGTGACCAGGACTATATCTTGAAAACAACTAATTTTAAAAATAAAATCTAAGAGTTTAACAACTCAATTCTATCCTAATAACTATGAATTTTAAAAACCCAACCTTGTTTAATTTTGTTGTGATCCTAACAATTAAACACTGAAGTTGCTTTGCAATTAGTTCTGTTTATAAAAGGACATGGCCAGCATCATACCTTCGTCTCGAATCCAAATATGTTAGAATAAAAGCAAATGTAATGAAGAAACAGGTACATATGACCCTGCAGCAGATACCAAATAAGAAGGATGAAGCGAAATGGAGAATGTTAATCATTTAAACCAATCAAGTTACTTATGAATTAGAAACATACAAAAACAAAAGGGCAGCAACAGATACAATATGCCATCATTACCAAAAGGCAGTGTTTGCTTCTGTGTTAAGGTGATGCATCAAATATGGTGCAGCAGAAGGGTGCTTCGAAATGAAGCAATTATAAAACTCTAACTTTAGGGAGAAAACGGAATTAATCTAAATAACTCAAATTTATAATAATGAAAATGATGATCATAATCTCTACATAAGCTAAGACTTATATAGGACTAATTCTCCAAAACTAACTCAAACTAGTAAACCTAAACCAATAGAACTAATCAATCCAAACTAATTAGAATTAGGAAACCTAACTTAATAGAAAATCCTAAACTAATGCTAATTAGGTGATGGTCCTGCATCAATCTCCTCCAATTGAAAAAAACATGACCTCGAGTTTGTAGGATCTAAAGAGAACTCATCTGGCGGGTGGTATTCGAATATGTCAGCAATGTTGAAAGTGTTGGAGATATTCATGTGCGCGGGAAGGTCCGCCTTATAGGTATTATCACCAATTTTCTGAAGAATGCGGTAAGGACCTACCTTTTTATCTTTGAGCTTGCCATACGTGCCCACGGGAAACCTATGTTTGCGTAAATGCACCATCACTAGTTCCCCTTCTTTAAATATTTTTTCACATCGGTGTTTGTCTGCAGCTGTTTTATAGCGAGAGTTGACATCTTCTAGATTTTTTTTAACTTCATTGTGAATTCGTTGGGTACGTTCTGCAAATTCTTTGGCATCCCCACTAAAATCTGTAGTAGGGGGGAGACGGACCAAGTCTAATGTGTGCATTGGGGGACTAGTATACACAATTTCAAAAGGTGTCTTCTTTGTAGAGCGATTAGGGACACTATTGAAGGCAAATTCGATTTGTGGCAGAGCTATATCCCATTGCTTTGGCTTATCACCGGACACTGCTCGAATCATGTTTCCAAGAGAACGATTGGCAACCTCAGTCTGTCCATCGGTTTGTGGGTGGCTAGTGCTGCTATATTTTAAGGATGTATCGAATAACTTCCACAATGTCCTCCAAAAATGACTAAGAAACTTTACGTCCCTATCGGAAGTTATTGATCGAGGAACCCCATGCAAACGAACAACTTCTCGAAAGAACAAATGAGCTACATATGATGCATCGGAGGCTTTCTTACAAGGGAGGAAGTGAACCATTTTAGAAAATCGATCAACCACGACAAAAACAAAATCATTACCTCATTGAGTTCGAGGAAGGCCCAAAACGAAATCCATGGCCTAATCCTGCCAAATTGTCTCAGGGATAGGCAATGGTGTGTAGAGACCAGTATTTTGAGCTGGGCAACGCTGTACAAATCGTCCAACATCCTTTTTCAATTGAGGCCAATAATATCTCTCCTCAACCAGGCTAATTGTCTTGTCTCTGCCTACATGACCACCTAAACCTCCGGCATGTAACTCACGAATCAAGTATGCACGTAAGGATGATCGAGGAATACAGAGTCGTGTACCGTAAAATATAAATCCATCCTGAATGAGAAAGTCGGTAACAAACTCATTATTGTGACACTTGTACCATATACTACCAAAGTCTTCATCATCTGCATAAGCATCTTTTAGGGACTCAAATGCCACTATTTCAGTGCTTATAGTAGCCAGTAAAGAGGCTCGTCGACTTAATGCATCAGCTACTCGATTAGTTTTCCCAGATTGATGTTTGATAACATAATTAAATCTTTGTAGAAAAGCGACCCATCGAGCATGCATTCGATTAGTAGATTTCTGGGAGTCAATATAGCGTAAAGCTTGATGGTCAGTGAGTAAGACAAATTCTCTT
>JAYMTP010002145.1:0-20806 GCA_036897365.1 Geranium brycei
GGTGTTCACCCGTAAATGAACGGGTGGGTGGGTAAATGAGTCGGGTGGGTAGAAACCCGACCCGTGTGCACCCCTACTGAATAGGGCCTAAGGAGTAACGCCATTACTTTCATACTATCATATTGGTCCATTAATTTATTCACTCTTCCAAATATATGGTATCGTATAAACTATGTAACTGAAAAAAGATTCAACATATACAAATTATAAAATTTTGTTATTGTTGGTAAGCTTTCTTCGATCCACAAATGTTAATTAATATTGATAATAAATTTCTTTCTGATGGGATGGTTTTTACATCCCTCAACAATATTGAAATCGACCCTTTTTTCCCTTATACTATACAGAACCAATATTAAATTCCAAAAACAAATAATGTAATTAGATCAATTGAGGAGCTTCTAATCGGATATAATCGTACATTATCCCCTGAAAAGGACTCGTGCACATTGGTTGAGTCAAGAAAATGGTGTTACTTCCTTCTACGAGCTCGTTCCCTGCTATGTCCGCTGACAAATATCGATACAGTCCATGGATTCCATGCCTAGCGATCGTATTGTCCTTCCCGATCACTCCGGTTGAAAATAGAGGCAGATTCGTCAATATCGGATCGTTAACTCGTACCTACGAATAACTCCAATACAAAAAGGTTTGAGTTAAATTATGTGCAAGAATTTACTATTTTGTTTCTACTTAGTTTACCTGTAATTCTGCACTATGTGCCGTTGCAAGTGCTAGCCGGAGCTTATAGGTTCCGTTCCGATCCACATTGTCTAGTTCGAACTTTATTTGCCATGTAGTTCCTTGATATGTACTGTTATCGACTTTCCTACAATCAATCAACAAAATTATTGTTTTTTTATCAGCAGAAGACGATTATATTAAAAAAAAAAAGAGTCTATTCTCAGGAAAAGAAAACTCTAAAATCTGGAAGAACAAACCTTGTGACCTGCGCAAAGAACCAATCACTCGAGTAGTCGCAAGCATCGACATCGTAGACCAAGTCTTCATCTGGATAAAGGTCTGCATATCTCTCCCACAGCCCATATTGCCTGTACCTGCAAAATCAAGAACTTGATCTGAATATAATAAATTTATATACAGAGAGAGGGTTGGGAATAATTTATTGAATAATGTAAATATGATATAAAGTTGAAATTGATAAAATGTTTGATCATGTTTTCAAGAATAAAATGTTTGATCATAATGCATCCAATTACTTAACTTGGTTCTTAGTTTGTAACATAATTGTTAGGCGAATATCTTCCTGATAAATATCAAGATTGAACCCGAATCAATAAGTACTATACGATCACTGACCTGTCGGGGTGATCGACATATAGTCTGTTGATGTACATAGGATTAGGATCGGGAATGTAGAATTCTGCAGCAGAGCGATCGGGGAAGCCTATTTCCCACAATGTGGGCCCGTCCCTAGGCGGCTCGTACACAATACTACCCAAATCGATCTCCCGACCAGGACTTATTTCAATAACGTTATCAAACCGATAGTCTCCTATGAAACCTGGCACCGTTGCAAAGAGATTGTAGTCTCCGGCTCGCACGTTGTTGATACTGAAATATCCATCCTCGTCGGTCGTGGTCCAAAATTGGTACCCCTGCTCATCGCATTCATAGTTTTCTTATAAACTGGAAAATGGTGACAATCTTTTGTACTGAATATATCTGGCTAATTACCTTGCATTCTGTTTGCCAAGATCCGGCGTCTCCTGGCACGGCCAATCCCACGTGAGCACCTTCTACATCCATGTACTCCTCGCTAACATATATGATCATGATTAATCAACTAGACTAATTATTATTTTCAAACAATTATATACACATTAAAATTAAGAAAAAATGTTTAAAACATGCTATGTGTTATCACACTTTTGCAAGATGAGTGATGCAAACTCTGATTTTTTGTGAAAAATGTGTGTATTTGCATAAAACATCAAAGTTCAGAACACATTTTTGTCATTAACAAACTACACGACACCCTGTTGCAAAAGTGTGATAGTTTAAAATTAATGAAAGGTGTATAAGGTATATGTACCTGTCTAGTACTTGTAGTCTGCCACAGACAGTTCCTCGCTGGTCAGACAGTGGGAAATCCTCGGAAGCTGGGAAGGTGTAGGGCCAGCTCTGTTCTTCAATCATCATCTGAAGCTCATATTTTATTTTTTTTATGTAATTTCAGGGAAAATGTGAATAAAATGCAGTACATTAATTGTTAAAGTGAAAAACCTGTTGTTTAGCATCTTCCCAGAGCCAGAGCGGGTCGTCATTTTCATCGGAGAGTGAGTTCATATACATGAAAATGGGCCCAAACACTTTCTTCCAGGCCTCATTGGGCCCAAACCTCAGTATCATGTCCTCTCCTGAGTAGTGTGCACTGTGGAATATCTGGATTTATCAAACAAAAAAGTTACTCATTGGATTTGGAACATCAACTATTATTATATGGTAATATTTTGTTGGGCCAAGAGTAAGAGCTTACGGCGAGGTTGGTGGGCCCTACATGGGAGGTGAGGCCCTGTTTGAGGGGCCCACCGGACCGGAACTCACTGCTGGGAGTGATTTGCCAGAAGCCCACAGCCGGGTCCAAGCAAATCCACCCGTGAACCCTATTGTTTTGGTTCTCACTCGAGTATTGGTATTTGTCATCTACCTGCACACATTGTGGACCAGATATAAAGTTATTAGGTTAAAAATAGGAAAAACAAAAAACGCAGAGTCACTCATTTTTGTAGGAGACTGGGTGTGTATTTCATTAATAACAAAAAGATTAATGACTTTCAACTTTGACTTTTCGTTCAAAATGTACGTATATTTTATATATTAAGTTGTGAAGGTATTTTGAGATCATAAAAATATTTCAAGATTTACGTTTATCTTAACGGAATTACACTGATTGTACAAAAAGATACATGATAGACGGAGAGTTTTTGCAACAAAAACAACGGACAGAAATTTCCTACAAAACTGAAATGATACAGTGAGAGATTTTGAATTTCTCTCAAAAATTAATGATCGTCAACTTTGACTTTTCATTCAAAATGCATATATTTTAATGATAATAATAAAATTATTTTTGAAGTTGAGAATAAAGATTTTTACTCAAAAAAAATTAATTAGAAGATAAAAAATCATTTTTAATTCTAAAAGCATTTTCGTCATTTAAAAAGAATACATACATTCTATTTGAAAAAAGAAATTCCCGACACATTTTTGCTATTAATAAATTACACAACATCCTGCCAAAATATCATAATATAGAGCATATTTTTGTTCATTTACTTAAGAAAATGACCCTTGTGTTAAAACAAAGAGTTGCTATTTAACAACGGGAGAAGTAAGTAATAAAGATGTACCTCACCCTTGAACTCGGGCTCGACCGGGTCAACGAGCAGGACGGCCTCAGGGTAGGCCAGGGCTCGGCCCCTTCCTTCCGACCTGTCGTCCGGCAAGGGCATGTATCTTTGCCTATCATCAGCTATCACCATATAGTTGAACCTAAGTATATGCATCCCCCAATATGTATTAATTAACTTGTACCAAACATTAAGAAAAAAAGATTTTGAATCATTTATACATACTTTTCTTTGTTGAGCTTGAAGACAACTCTGGTGTTGTCAATGTTGAAGCCAGGCCACTCTTCCAAGTGCTCATAGATAGCATATGTGTAAAACCCCGACGACCCGCGCAACATCACAAACCTGTATGTATGTATTATGTTTGTGAATCATAATTTTGAAAAGATTAAGGTAACATAACATTTATAAACAGTCTTCATTCTACCTTTTATCTATATTTATAGGAGCTGCAGTTTCTTCCTGAGAAGGATCCCAATTTCTGGTGAACGACAACTCTATTTGCTCCTCGTTTTCTACTACTACACTGAAACTTGTACACTCCATCCTGCAAATCCAATTACATCATATGATTAACATTTTCAGACTGTTAATTTTGCAGAAAATTAGTAATGTTACCTATCGAATATCCCTTTTGTCCCGCGAATTCCTGGTTTGGTCCAAACCATGTCCCAATACCTACATAAAAAATGTTGTAAATAACACACCAATGTTACCAAAAATTTAAGGAAAATCAATCTGAATCGAAGAGATTGTTAAAAGAAATAAGTTGTACCCTCTATCTTTTTCTTTGTTAAGAACTGCGAGCAAGTTGTCGATGCCGTTGTACTGAATTCCAGTCACAATCCCGTCTGGAACCGACAATGTGACCTCGAGTATCCCGTTACTCAGCACCACCTACACATAAGTAATTTCAAAATCAAATCAAAATTAAAAAAACTCAATGAAGTAGCAGAGACCTTATGTAATAATAAATAAAAAAAATCAAAAGCAGCGACACGACACAAACTCACATGGTCATCTTGTACATTCAATTGGATGGCCAGTGGCGACGTGTCCGGGCTCGGGCTCGGGCCGGTGAAATTCCGATCTGGGTTCTCGGCGAACGCCCTGGCGGGATTGAGAAAAGTAATCAGCAGAAGCAAACATTTGAGGTGTAGAAAATGGAAGTTGGTCTGAGTGGCCATTGGGAATCACCTATGCGCAACAGATGGGACCACACAAAACGCAAAGAAGATGTGAATGAGAGCTATGAGAAGCAACCATCTTGATGTGGTGCGTATTTCTTGGACCATACACGAAGCAATCTTTGTCTCTCTCTTGTTTTTGCTATCGCCTGCTCGCTTCGCTGCAAGAGCAAGGCTCATAATGTGGACAAGCATCAATTCGGAATTTACATTTGCTCTTGAAGCCGTTTCTTTGTTATATAGTGCATAATAATGACCTGTCGATGGTAATAAAATCACTTAGATTCTTCATTGTCAATTGGAATGGTACTAATGTTAGGTTTTGGAGTAAATGATAAAATCTGATATTTTAGTCAATAATATTAATGGGAAATTGCAAACAGTCTTCTTTCACTGTGTTTTTTTTTGCACAAACTCTCCGTTTATTGTATTTTGCAAAAACTCTCCCTCATTCATATTCAAATTTGCACTGTCTGTACAAATCCGTGAAAATTAACGGAAATGTCACTTAAGTGTTATACGTTTAAGTTAGCACGTTTAGGGGTGGGCATGAGTCAAAAATTGGGCCAAACCGGTCAAGAATCGGACCGGACTCAACGGTTCTCCATTTTAAGAACTGGAACCGTTACTCACGGTTCCCGATTCTCTGGTCCTGGTTCCGGTTCGTTCGAATGCGGTCTCCGATTCTGTTGCCAAAGTGTCCACCCCTAAGCACGTTCGAGTTAGCACTTAAGCGACACTTCCATTGATTTTCACGGATTTACATAGACGGTGCAAATTTGAACATGAATGATGAGAGTTTTTGCAAAAATAAGCATGAGTGAGTGAGAGTTTTTGCAAAAATGCAGTAAATAGAGAGTTTGTGCAAAAAAAAAAAATAGTGAAATGAGACTTTTTGCAATTTTTCTTAATATTAATCATTGGGCTTCCGGTAATCATGTATTATGGGGAAACTATTAGATTATTTCTTGTTCATTCGTGATAAATTGACTACTAGTGTCCTTTATTGTAAGTTTAGGGACAAGACATGAGGCTCGTGAATGAAACATTAGAATGGAAGTGGTTGACCCATTTAGGTCCTATTGGTCTCGTGACAACGGGGAAATGGGTTTGTGTGTTGAATAGTCTCTTTCTTCGTTTTGCTTCCCACTTTTGTAACTTATTCAGCTTTTATTCGGGAAAACTATTTCACTACACTACTGTTAATTATTGTTCGTAATAATTCACTATGAAATTTTTTTTGGTGACGGACGGAAAAATAATGTTTGACTTTCAATTAAATATCAAAACTACCCCTATATTAAAAAAATTAAAATATGTATATTTTAACTTTTTAAAAAAAATTATGAAAAGAATGATTTGAATATTATTATTTTTTAAATTTTATTTTCAAAAAAAAATTAATTGTTAAAATTCGTTTTTTATTTTTAATTTTTTTGGAAAAGTTTTTTTAAAAAAGAAATTGATATAGAAATCAGTTTTGTTATTATTTGTTTCATAACAATATACATTTATAAAAATAATTTTTTAATACATAGGTAATTTGAACATTTTATATCAAATTTAATTCAATTAGAAACAGTGACTCTTAATGAAACATCTCTGTAGTGAATTGACGCAAAAAATAGTTGACTGTAGTCAATTGAAAAAATAATACTGCAGTGAACTGGAATTTTTCCGTCCATTTTATACTTTTTGTATTGTCAGTGTAATTCCGTTAAAATAGACAAAAATCTTAAAATAATTTTATAATCTTAAAAATAGTCTCACCGCTTAGTATATAAAATTGTGAAAAGCTTTACATATATTATTGCACTTTTGTATAGAGTCTCAATATACGATGCATTTTTTGCACAACTAAAACAATAAAAGTAATATACATATACAATCAAAATATAAATTATCTTATATTAAAATAATAAAAATAAAATGGGGAGAGTTTTCCGATCTACTTTATTTGCAAAGTTATATATGTTGCTTCCACGTAGCTAATTTTAGTCTTATTTTTTTGGAATAAATAAATGAGTTTGAGGTTTGCCTTTGCCATGTGTTAACAACGATTTTGGATTAAAAACAGTTTGTAACGTCCTTGTTCCTAATACTTTGGCCGGATACAAGTTACGTTTGTCACAATCATTATGACATGTACAAAATAGTATGAATTTGACCTTAATTGTGTCCAAGGTTCAAATTAACGTCACAAAATTTATAGGGGTAATTCAATTGGATGCAACAAATGTTTGACCGTGTGTCATCAAATTTGGTTGGTTGGTTGGTTAAGGTAGGTTTGTAATTGTACCTACAACTTTATTAGGTATTGGCTAATGGTTGACCAGTGAATGAAGTAGGAAAACAGTTCGTACCAAATCATAATTTGACCGAGAAAAGGCATGCAACAGATTCTTTATAGTGTTCTTAAGACGTTAGACACTAATCGAACAAAAAAGGTCTTTTGAAATTAGTCGAGATTTAATTAGACATGTTGGAGATTTTTAAAACACTGATTATGTGTCCCAAGTCTTGTCCATTTTTTGTTTACATTATACATCAATTTTCTTTCCTTACAATCCCACTCTGATTTTAAATTAAATATATATTATTATAAATATTTTGTATTCGTGTATCTATTCGGATTAAAAATCTCCACCGTGTTGGGGAATTTTGTCATCCTACCATACAATCCATATCCAAAATCAAGCAGCTCTTAGAAAGATAATAATCCTTGTATTGGCTCCAATTGCGACAAGGAAGATGTTACATTATTATAGTACATAAACTTGTACTAGTCATACATACATACACTATGTTCAGTTCCAATACATGCTGAATAGTAACTCTCAATCTCATAATGCTAAACAATGGGAATCATAGCATCAACAAGTCCTATCATAAATATTTGTCTATATGAGTATGCATCAAAAACAGTAGTGTAAACTGAAACCAATTCAATCCAATGATTTCCTAAAACTAAGGAGATGAGCGTGTTGCCGGACCTTCCAAACGAATGTAGTCATACATGATTCCTTGGAGGGCAGTTTGGTTTCTGGGTTGTGTCAGAAACATGGAGTTGTCCCCTTCAGCAAGTCGACTACCCGCAACATTCACACTGTATAGCCAGTAGAGCCCGTGAATCCCGTGTCTTGCAATTGAGTTGTCCCTCCCGATCAGGCCAGTTGTAAATAGAGGACGGTTTGCATTCCGATCGTTGATCCGAACCTTTGGAAGACGAATATTGATTTAGGACAGTGCATAATATATTCACATGCAAATTGAATTTTTAGATTCCATACCTGTACTTCAGCAAGAGTTGCAGCTGCAATTGCCAGCCGCAGCTTGTAGTTGCTGTTTCGGTCCACCTTATCGAGATTGAACTTGATTTCCCATGTAGTTCCCTGGTACGAGTTATCATCTTTCTTCCTGTAAAAGTAGTTCATCCAAAGACAACATGAGAAGAATAAGATTTTTGTAATAGACACTAAAAATAAGGTTTACTAATAGTTATTGAAACAATGACCACACTAACAATCTCATGCCAACGCACTTCAATCGTTACTTTAAAACCAAGATCTCGGCTAAAATACAGAAATTACAGATGGGTTGGTCAAGTGAGGTGGGAGAAGATACCTCGGAACCTGAGCAAAGAACCAGTCTTTACAATAGTCACTAACGCCAATCGTGTAAACCAAGTCTCCATCGGGATATAGTTCTGTATATCTTTCCCATAATCCATACTGCCTAAATCTGCACGAGTTGAAGAAGAATAAAATATATCATATGATTTGAGATGCAAGTAACAACGATTACAGTCGAAAGGTAAGCTTCATTTGATTTATAATAAAAATCATATTTATGATGATTCAAAACATTAACTAATAGCAGTTCAAAACAACTTGAAGAAATCAAGTGGATAAGAACTCAATAGAATAGTGATAATCATCACTGACACAGACTATGCAGATATTCAATCAATTAGAAACAAACTGTGGTAAGAATAAGAATGCTAACCTGTCAGGATGGTTGACAAAAAGTTTGTTGATATACTTAGGATTAGGATCGGGAATGTAGAACTCGGCAGCAGAACGATCGGGAATGCCTATTTCCCACAAAGTGGGCCCATCTCTTGGAGGCTCATACACAATATCGCCCAACTCAGTGTCAGAACCTACATTACATACTATTTAGAACCGCACAATGTCTACGATACAATTAAAAATATATAAGAACTCTGAGAAGTTTGGGTAGTAGAACCTGGGGCTATGTTGAAGACTGTATCACATCGGTAGTCTCCAATGAAACCGGGGACCCATGCATAAAGATTATAGCTACCACCACGTATATTTTGAATTGAAAAATAGCCTTCCTCATTTGCTTGGGTCCAGAATTGGTAATCCTAACACAAGTAATAGACAAGATCACTATCTGCAAGGGTACATTTGCGAAACTTCTGAAAAAACAAGGCTTCTGAATAATGTAAACTTTCGGATCACAGATTTAAGTATAAATATTTCAACAATTTTAATACTAGATATTCTTTACTGCTTCCGGTTAGAATCCCATTTTCTGGCATGAATCTCTTGAGGATTTTGCAGATAATAACACCAAGACAACCCAAGATATCCATGCCAGAAAATAGGATTCTAACAGACCTACAAGAGGACCCAACATTCATATATAAGAAAAGGGTGATTTATACTGAAGATGTTCAAAATAACAATTACAACTGATTGTTATTATGCATCCCAAAATAGTTTCCATCTGCAAGGATTGAATCCAATACCTTACTCAAAGAAACCATGCATTTAGCAGATTGATCCAATAGGCATAGGTATTAAAAAGGAGGATGTAGCTAATATCACCTTGCATTCTTTTTGCCATGATCCTACTTCTCCTGGTGGGGCTAGCCCAACATAAGCACCTTTTGCTATAATATAGTCATCACTGACGTACCTATACATTGTGAATATGAAGACTTGGATCAACTCTACCTACATTGAGAGATAGCAAGAAAAAACAAACATAAATTCGTTTTGCATAAATGACCCTCTTCTGACCCACAATGGGAGGGGACTTGTACTATAAGCTGCCAATTAATTTTAGTGTTAATTACAGTTTGCCCATACTGTACTGGCGCGTTTTACACTTTACCCCAGCTATAATAAAAAGTTCAAAATAATATACGCTAATTGCATTTTTTTTACAAAATTAACGATTCCGTCCAAATTTTAACAGAATTAGATTTTTTTAATGTAAAAAGTCTAAAATGCCCTCGACTATTCATCAAATTTTCAAAAAGATGCCCTCCTTCCTAATTATTCATTTTCTATTTTTTTTTTGTCTCAACTCTTTGATTTTTGTGTCTATCCGGCTAGACCTTGCCTGAGAGACGCTTCTCCGGCAATGAAATGTTAACGATTCCGTCGGAGGCCGTTGAAATGGCCAGCCGCTGGAGCTGTCGGAGACGAGGTCGGTGGTCACCGATGCCATCTCCGCCATCGCCAAGCAAGAGAAAGATAAATTAAGGTTATGGGTATGAGTATGGGTATGAGTATGAGTATGAGCGTGAGCCTTCACCAATTACTTAACGCGAGTTTCAGATCTGTCGATACATTTCAAATCACATAACAAATTTGCCCCAATCCCTCTCGAGGGTCTGAGACGGGAACAAAATCGAACCCTCTAAAGTTGTTATGGTTCAAACACGGGCTCAGGTTAGGGTTAGAGAAGCAAAAAGAAGAAGAAGGTCAAGAGGATTTGGTGACCAAGCCATGGATGTTTGGCGTGTTTGGGATAACGATTTCACCAAGGATGAGGTTGATTTGGTGACCAAGCCATGGATGACGAAACCAGAAAAGAGAGAGATAAAACAAGGGTATTTTTGGCATTTTAGACTTTTTACATTTAAAAAACTTAATTTCGTTAAAATTTGGACGGAATCGTTAATTTTGTAAAAGAAATGCAATTAGCGTATCTTATTTTGAACTTTTTATTATAGCTGGGGTAAAGTGTAAAACGCGCCAGTATAGTATAGGCAAACTGTAATTAACCCTTATTTTTATATATCCTTCATTTTGCATTCCAAACAAATGCATTAACTCAATACAAATACCAAAGTCATAGCCAGAAAAATGAATGACCACATTATATGAAGGCTAACACCAAGAGCTGTATTACTTTACAAACAAAAAAGGCAAAGGGAAGGGAAGAAACCAAAATTTTCCAAAAGTAGGCACTTCGACGTATATTACCTGTCTTGGACAAGTAATCTTCCACTAACACTGCCCCTTTGATCCGCCTTTGGGTAATCGTCAGAAGCTGGGAAACTGTAAGGCCAACTCTGGACTTCGATCGTCATCTAGAGATCATCTCTTGTTAGTGTTTTCCAACCAAAACCTCTAATTCAGTTATTCTACTACTTTAAGCATGTCTTTTTTCTACCAAAACTCATACCTTTATTTTAGCATCCTCCCAAAGCCAGAGTGGATCATCTCCTCCAAATGCAGCATTAAGATAGATAAATACAGGGCCAAAAACTTTCTTCCAATGCTCCCCTTCTTCAAAACGCAGTGCCATATCTTTTCCCACATAATGAGTACTATGAAACATCTGATAACCATAGCAAATTAATGTTAAAAATAACCACAAATAGTAAGCATATCTAACAAAGTCAATTGCAATTTGTGACGACATATATGATGCACATGCCACCCACATTGAAAAATATTCTTAGTGACTCTAGTCTACAAACCAGTCTCTTACAGCAAGGGTTGTAGGCCCAACATGTGAAGTTAAGTTTTGCTTCAGGGGTCCTCCTGTTCGGAACTCGTCACTTGGTGTGATTTGCCAAAACCCCACAGGCGGGTTAATGCATATCCACCCATGGACCTTGTTATCTTTATTCTCACATGAGTATTGGTACTTGTCATCCACCTGCGCATTAAGAACACAAATCAATAGACATCAAAACATGGGTGATGAAATGTGCCTCTGCCACAAACAAAAAAAATAGTAAACATGGACTTGTATGAAATACCTCTCCAGCAAGCTCTGAATTCACAGGATTTACAAGTAAGACAGCTTCCTGGTATCCAAGAGGCTCACACCTTCCTCGTAATCTATCATCCGGCAGGGGCATGTGTCTCCTACGATTATCCGCTACGGCCATGTACTGAAACCTATTCGCTCAGAGTCAGAATACCCACTGTTCATAAATTATATGCTACTTAGAATAAAAAGCATTTTGTGTTTGTCCTGAGTATGCGAAAAATTGTCATGGAGTATCCAGTTTCCTTCTGAGGAAGTGTGGAGAAATCGCTCACGTAATTCCACCCATCATTAATGTTTACAAAAAAAATCAAGTAAAACACTCTGTTTATATTATTCTAACTCATTTAGAGAACTCTAGCAGAGGCCAATCTATGAGAACCATAGCTACAGTGGAAACGACTACTACACGTGAAGTTCGAAAGGAGATATATAACTCTTAAGACTAGAATAAATAGATATTGTCTCTTACAGTAAACAGTAATCATGGATTAAACATCCCATCTTAAAACTGGTTCATGGACTAAAGCATACCACTTTGACAGACTCGGTCAGTCTTTGTTTTCTTTAGTATTTATTGAACTTTTCTACAAGCCACTATTGTATCTGTAAATCTTTTCCAAATGCAAGGAAAGTTGCAAGAATTTACTTACTTTTCTTTTCTGAGCTTGAAAGTGATCCTTGTTTCCCCAATTTCAAAAGCAGGCCATTCTTTCAAGTGCTCGTAAATGGCATAGGAATAAAATCCTGCAGACCCGCGAAGGATAACAAACCTGAAAGATAATGACATTATTTTCAATTCTGTGACTTGCTTGCAATCATGTTGAACTTTATCTTCTTCACGATCTTATGTGGAAACCTTTTATCTATATTCAAGGGAACAAGCTTGCCCTTAAGGGAAGGATCCCATGTTCTTGTGAATGAGATTTCAACCTGATCCTCGTTATCCACTATAACCTTAAAACTCGTGCCTTTGATCCTGCATAAAATTAGTTTTGGTTCAAATACAACACGTACGGAAATGAAACTAATTATGACTAAAAGCATCATTTTTGTGTAGCATACAGTAAAATCATGTCTCTGATTTTTTTCCAACTAAGGAGTTATGCTAACAGAAAACCCAAGTAAAACTTAATGGAAATACTAATAGTGCTTTCAGTAATTCAGAATGCTTAAAAGAAGGAAACTGAGACGTGTACAGTATTTGTCACGTGCAGAAGGCCGCCCGTATATCATTTCATAATGTAAGACAAGCATATAAATGATAATCTGAAAACTTTTAGCATGAGTAGACTGGAAGCAACAGACTGATGAAACTGCAAGTGCCTAGATTTTACTGATCATGATTGTAAATTTCCAGAAGAGAGACATGAGGGTTCACATACACATCAAATATTCCTGCACTTCCTGGTGAGTTCCACATAAGGTCCCAGTAGCTGCATATTGGATCGGAAAAGTAGTCAATATAAATTTCAATGCTGTCTGAGCTGTCCACACAAACTCCATAACAAGAAAAGGGTCTGACTGTTAGAACATACTGTCATAACCAAACCTAAAACCTCAGAAATTCCATGTTTAGACAAAAAATTATACTCATCCACCCAGTTGTGGTTATTCAAATCCATGCCACTAGAACTAATAAAATCAACACAAAATAAAGCATACCCTCTATTGGATTCATTATTACAGACTTCAAGCAAATTGTCAATGCCACCATATCTAATACCAGTGACAATCCCATCTGGTTTTGAAAAGGTCACCTGAACTATGTTGTTGTCCACCATCACCTGCACCACATTCACACATACCCATTTCGAAATTGGGGGTAAAGGTTCAAATTCTGAAGATTAAACCTAAAACCCATTTTAGAAACAGAATCGACAAGATCAACAGGTAGAGGAAATGAACTGACGTGATGATCTCGAACGACCAAGCGCACAGCTCCAGGAGACATGCCGAGCTTCTTCTTGCTTCTGGAGAACAAAAATTTCTTCATCGCCGAGCTGCAATCTCACAAGAAACCGGAATGGGTCGGTTTCGGAGTATTGAATCAAATAGAAGAGAAAAGCGACAACAGCAACAAAAGTCTATGGAGATCGTGAAAGCATATACGAAGAAGACACATGTCGATTTTCCAAGTCTTCACCTTCGAGAAGAAAATCACACTGATTTAAATAAATTAATAAAACATATGATTTTGCTTTATGTATTTTTGACATTTTAAATCTTTATTCCCAATAGTATTATTAGTTTGAAAATTAGAGGAGCATTTTAAAGTAAATTTCGGTTAGAATTAACGACAACTATTTTATGTATAATAACTTTAAAGTCGTGTGCCTGAAATAGAAAGTATATGTATATGATTGAATATATTTAAATTACAGTCATGTATAATTGAATATATTTGTTTTCTTATATCAATTTTCGTATTAATTTTGAGAATATATAGGAACATAGTAATAATAATAGAATTGAGCTAAGATGGTGAATTGTATCTGCCGACATATGATAATAATTTTCAGCGCACGAGGATCATTAAAACAATGGCCCAGATTGCAACACCTGAGAAACCACACATTTAAGGGTATGGTTGATGGAGATGTAAACAATTGATAGCATGCATGCATACATGCATACATACATACCACACGCAAACAAACCTGATAATAGACTAATAAGATAGATTAACAAAATAAATAGAGCGCACAGCGCGGCACAGCCAAAGATTGTTACTCGGTCATTGTATTGTCTCAGATGCATTCAATTCGACATTCTCCGATGTGAAATATAAAATACACTGCTAATATACATTACATAAAGCTGAATTTTTATTCTGTTTCTTTGCTGCTAATTTATTTGATCGGTGTCCCCCTTCCTCTGGTAAAAAAGAGATCCCAGTAGAACAGCAATGCCAGTTATTGCAATAGTGAAGAGGATTCGTCCCCTGGAATACTCTGGTGGCGGTGGCGGCCTTCTCTGAGCACCTTGTGCTCTCTCGGGTTCCCTAACATCCCTACAGACAAAGAGTGGTTCACATATGACAATTTTAAGTAAAACCCGAGGAACTTTCAAAACACAAGCCCGCAGATATATAGAGAGATTGACCGGAGATTCAACAAGGCCAAGTGTTAATGCTCGAGTTCAACCCTCTTTAAGTGGCGATACAGCTTATCAAGAAAATACAAACTAGAATTGTGTTATAATTTAACATCCTTATATATCATTACATTCTATGCTACCATAATGAAGTATTTTGTTTCTCTAGCTCAACCTAGAAGGAAGTTCTAAAGTGCACGTGCTTTACACAGCTAGCTGAACATCATAATGATGAAACTATATCCACACATGACTTTTACACCTGCTTAAACAAGTATATAGATATAGAAGAAAAAAGAATATCCAGCTGAGGAGTCGCTCCAGGTACTTTTCGAGTCCAATCCCAGCAAGGCAACATAATCATATATACATGGGAATTTAGTTGAGTTCTATATTATGGGATAATCTCCTCAAGGCACTGAGAGCTTATTATATTATGGTTTCTAGGACAACAGAACAACTAATGCAAGTGCTAGAGGAAATATAGATCTAGATATACATTCCAAGAACTATTAACTACAATTTTTTGAATGTTTCCTGACCCATTAAGGCATTAACATTTAGTTAAGAAAATGGTCAGACAATTTGCTAACTGCTAACATGTTAAAGTATTATAGTTAAAGGAGGTCAATTGAATATACATGAGAAGTATATCTACCTGGAAGAAGAACCAACAGTGGTATCTGGAACACCAGTGCAACTGATTTCATGATTATATCTTTCACGCAGTCTAATGTATCTGTTGCACAGAGGGCAAAGTTCTGTCCGGTTCCCACATACTTCCTGAAAAAGTTGAGTAAACAACAGATTATTCTCAATTTTAAATAGTTTTTTAAAGTTGAATATAATTTTTATTTCAAAAATATTAGGAGTTACTACTACCTGATGCTCTATCAGGTCGACAGCAGGCAATGGGAACTCACAGAATTCACATGTCACAATTCTTTGGGGGCAGTTTTCACCTTTATGGATGGCTAAAATTTCACGATCCATTGTCTCACTGCACAATGAACAAGCTACCTGCAGTTACGCAGATGGGGAAATGTTATGACAACTAAATTCAAATAAACGGAAAAGCTTAGCCTCTGTTCAGAACATAAGGAAACCTGAAAAAAATATATATATATATGTATATATGTATAAAATAATTTTTGTTAAGAGTGTCGAATGATATTAATCCAGCTCGAAATTGATGTGTCTTGGCAGAATGGAATAAGAAGCTCTGATACTTTATCTAACTAAAGAAGCTGCTCTGAAACCAGAACGCGCTGCACTGAGAATGAAGGGTCTTAGCTAAGGAAATCAATACTTGGAAACTTGCTGGCTTATGCAAAACCTAGACAGGATACACTCCATTCTTATGGCTGGATCTAGTAATAGTAGTGGTTGTAGTAACAAGATTAAAATTTGGTGTTAATAACACGCCATTGAAGTTGAAGATCAGTTAAGCGAGTATAAGAGAGTTATGTCTGTACAAGATGTGCACAGCACTGAAAGCTTCTTTTGTTTTTTTCCTCCATTATAAAATGTCATTTATAAAAATTTAGAAAGAAAAGCAGATACATGCCAAAATCTAGTATCAAATTTCTAGAATGAGTTCACCAACTCGGTAAGCAAGCAGTCAGCTATATCCTGGTTGACTTCACCCATGAAAGTCTACTGTCCTGGGGATTCATGAGGTGTATGGATACTCCATTATGTTTGGTGAATTTTGGACAAAAGAATAGTTCTATCCTCATCTATGCAACGATTGGTATGCACAAAGAGGAAAATAATAGACGAATAGACTATATGATATAGTCTATATCTATGATTTTACATGATGGCAGGCTAAGTAAAACATTAAAACATTCATTTCCCCTTTTGTATCATATGTGAAACTGAGGATGGATACCCTATCCACCCAAACCATTCATTCTTCCCCGTCATACCAACCAGACAGCATGCCCGTGGTATAATCAACCTTCATGGTACAAAAAGCAAATGTTTGAAGGGCATAACCCGAATGGCAAAGCGATTAAATGTTGTATATTTATAGGCACGAAATATCATAATGATTTACGTACAAAGTATAGAAGAGTGGTCCTCTTCATACACATTATATCATCAAGTATTACAAATGAGTACATTTGAACTTTCTGTAAAGCCTTCATAAGCTTTACAAGAATAATCATGCAGTGAAATACAATTTTTTGGCCAAAATAGCAGGTGTAAGAGATGGATTCTAGTTAGTGGAGTCATGGAAGAAGGCAGCAGAATGATAAAAAATGATCATTAATCCATTTATTCTCTCATGAAAGACTACATGAATTTGAGAAGAAATATGTTCAAGGACTTAAAATCCAATGGAAGTTTTTAACTCATTGCAATTTCACAATGACAAGTAATAAGCAGATCTGATGCAAATTATTATGGACCTTTTGCATTTAGCGGGAACAGATGCATGTATATTTTTTCTCCTATTTGCTTTCTTTCTTGGTATGTACTAATATTTTTCTACAATAAAGTTTATGATAATTGGTAAACCCTAACCCACCTAAAAGTTTAAACTCAGATGGAGCCCCCAACTTGTTTCTCATCTAGTTATATGGTCTACACCTTTTCTGTGTGTGACGCTAACACTCCCTCGCAGTGGAATTGTAGATCCATACACAACCTGCCTACGATGCCATGTTGAAACCCAACCTACCTAAAAGCTGAAACTCACAGATGAGACCCCAACTTGCTTATCATCTAGTGGTATGTCCATATATTTTTGATATGGGATGCTAACAATAACTATTGAGTACATATGAAAATATAGAAGGAAAATAGAGCTAATGTCTGCTGCATGTACAAATAATTTTTAGCTTTGCAGTATCGAGTACTGTTATATGATACTAAACAGTCACATCAGTGGAAACTCTAATGTACCCCCGCAACAAAGTAGTCTTGCACAATCGTGGGAATAAGAACAAACATCAGCTCATATCTCAATTCACCTACTTTCATTCTACTGAAGTTAAGCATAATCCTCCATTTCTCTATAGAATCATGTTATCCCAATTCAGCAGAAAACTAGGCAACCACCTAACCAGCAAGAAAAGCACTAGCTTGAAGCTAGAGACCTATAGAGTTCATTATGCACCATGAGATGATATATAAATGAACATGTTTAAATTCACTCTAGCGTGATATAGAGCTCATATAAATGCAAAGAAGCCTTTATAGGCTATAGCACATACCGGAGCATGAGTGTCTGAGTAATGTTCCTCTGCATATTTTGTTGGAACCATATCACCACAAATTTTACATTTTTCTAAATTCCGGGAGCAATGCGCAAAATGCAAGTCAATATTTGTAGAAGGGATAGCTCTGTCACTGCAATGCATAAACAAACTACTTATTAGTAAGTTTGATGAGCCCATCTACAACTTGAATTCTGTGTGAAATACTTTTTGTTGGAAGAGAAAATCGTAGGACAATATATATGTTGATAAGCATTGTGGAATGCTTATGACATTGAGTCTTGAATTAAAAATGGAAATAGCAAAGTACGGTAATGAAGGGGGAAATATGACTAAATGAACTCACTACTTGAACACTAGCAGCGGGCAGCTGCATTTACTGCTATTAATCGACTGCATACACTACATGGGACTTGGGAGGAACAAAAGCAGATATGCAAGGTCTAAATCATATAGACATAAAACAAGATGTCCTTCCTCACATATTACCCTCACACTAGAAATCAGAATTATATGCCAAATTAGAAGAATAATTGAATTAAAGAAACCATAATGCCAGTATTACCAAGAAAGTTAAAATTACTGGTTCTCGTTATCAAACATACATAGAGGTACCTTATCCCAACCTATTGTGAAACCAACGCAAAAAAATTATGATACACCAGAATTCTTAACCGTCCGGAAAAAAACAGCCAAACTAGTCTAATTTATTTACCCGGTGAAAATATGCAAGTATGACTCACTAGACTGCAATCAATATAGACACCAGACCTTACAGGACTTCTGATCAGTTTCTACTCTAGCTTTTGAATCGCCCTTCTCTTGAAGTGCACTGTTCCATTCAATAATATACATATTGAACCAGCATCAATTTCCAATTTTTCAAAAGTAAAACATTCAGACATCATATGGCCAAACCCACATCAAATTGTACATTGGACATTCCAAATTACCAGAAGATTGTCTATTCATGTTATGCAATAAAAGACACGAATTCAAATAACACCTTCAATATCAAAATTCAGATTACAAAACGCAACATTGTTGTTAACGAGAATCATAAACTTTACCAGTGGCCGCAGATGCTCTTAATTTCTTCCTGTGCAGTTTCCATGGCGATTCGGAGGTTGTGAGCTCGTCGCTCCTCTCTGGATCGAAACCAAAATCAGAATCTGCTAACATGAGACCGAAATTTAGGTCAATGAACAACAGCAAAACAAAATTGGAATCAATTTTTATAAATCATGATTCTCAATTGATTGATTCACCTTTCAAGTTTATGATATAGGAATTAATCAGGATTATTAGTGGTTAAATTGTTGAGGAAAAATAATAATTGGAGGAGATGAGAAGGAAAAGTTGGATTGATCGTCGCTTTGCTCAACAACTTTGTGAAGGTCTCAGCTCACATTTATTATTGATCGGCGTTGCTCCCCCACGCGCTAATATAGCTGCCGGTGCCTACGCGCGCTTTTTGGGCCTTCTCTTTGTCTGAACACAGCCCATGAAATAGATGGGCTGAGTGTATGCTTGAGACCCAATTTTAAATTAAGACTTCCCTTACAAGACCGCTTAGTACTTACTATATAATAGAGCAGCAGCAGTGGAAAAAACAATAATTAATTTAAATATATGCAATCCATGGATGACGTCAACCTAATGAAGAGAAAATTGTAAAAACATTTCATATATTATTACACTTTTGCAAGAACATGCGTTGTATTTCGTTAATGACAAAAAATGGTGTGAGTTTTGATTTTCTTGTGCAAAATATGTATTCGTACAAAAATAGCGAAATTTCTTATGATATTAAAAATTAATTTTTTAAGTAATTTTGAAAAATAACTTTTAACTAAAAAAGTTAAATTACAAGTTTTGATTATACAAATTTTAGTTAAAAAAATTTGTACTTATTTAAAAACAATTTTTAATGGTAAACGAATTTTTGTCATTTACCCACATAAAAAATAAAAGTGCATGTTCTTGCAAAATTTGACATATAATTGGACCAGTACGCCAAGTGCATGTTCTATTAATTACTTTATTTTCAATAGAAATGTAACTACCACTGCATCTCCTCGTTTACTATATTTTATGGGCTTTAACGTTTTATTTGAATTTTTTCAAAGTAGATCTTATTTGCTACTTTAGTTGAAACTGTTAGGTGCAGGTAAGTTAATTTAAACTTTATTATTTTATAAATATTTATTAATGTATTTTTATTTTGTCCGTTGTTGTGCGTCGGGCACAAGGAGTATCTAGACTCCCAAATGGTGAATCCTCATGTTGCAATGATAGACAATCAACAACGAAGGGTGATAGAAGATGTGTATTACGAAGTGCACGGGCATGATCTGTCACTATCAACTTTTTTCATTAGTAACGGCGCACACAAAGTTACAAAACTTTTTCTGCGCCGATACAAGTTGTAATGACGCACAAACCGCCATTTGACGGTGCGCCGTTACAAACGCGCCGTTATATTCAGTGACGGTGCACAACGTCTGTGCGCTTTTGCTGGGGTAACGGCGCACAAAAAATGTACGCCGTTATACTTGTAACGGCACACATTGAATGTGCGTCGTTACTAAACTGACGGAAACGGAAACGATAACGGTAACAGGGACTCTATGACGGCGCACATTTACTGTGCGCCGTTACTCTACTAACGGCGCATTAGTATTGTAACGGCGCACAATAAATATGCGCCGTTACAAAGGAATTTTTTAAAAAAAAAACTAAAAAATTAATATTTTAATTAAAATATTAATTTTTAGTTTTTTTTCATTTTTATTTTTTTAATAAATAAATTTGAATTAAAATTGCTTAAATATTTACATCTGAAAGTAATAAACTATGACGACGGACCAGGAGGATCCTT
>JAYMTP010002146.1:0-20801 GCA_036897365.1 Geranium brycei
GTTTCTCCGTGTTTCCACGTGTCAAACATCCGGACACCGCGCGAAAAATGGTTGGCTGGATCATCGTTTCGGACGTGTTCGTACATGTATGAGATTTGCACTGGAATGTAATCCTATATATATAATTGGATGAAATTTAATTACCAGGTGAATCGATTCTTCTCGAGGACAGAAGGCACAGGTGTTTATAGTCATTCATTGCATTTTACAAATGAATGTAACCGCAAACAAAGAGCAGTAACTGCATAAGGTGCAAACGTAACTGCTAGATAACATAAACACGAGAAAAGAAGCAAATACCTAAAAATGACAGTGTTCCATAGCTTCAAATGACAGGGGTTGGGGAGAGACTTGCTAAATTCACATCAACACAAGAATAAAATCAATTTATAATGCGATGCCGATCTATTCGGATGGATAGGTGCCATGCATAAAGACCGAAAAGGTAGTATCTTAAAATTATGCGTAATTTTGTTTCATGTTTCAGGTAATAGTTATTTTTTTTATCATCTAAACTAAACTATAAGGTCAAATACAATAAGCAGAATAAATTGTAAGCGCATTAGGAATCGCACGTAAAAAACACTAAAAACATAATTCTGGGTCACTAGTCGCCTATCTCGATTTTCAGTAAAGAAAGGTATGTCCATGGAACATGCCAAGTTTATACTTGGATTTCAACAAAAGAATGTATGAGAGGTAAAGTGAAACTAACGAGGTGAAGTAGGATTAAAAAAAGAAACTAACGAAAGGTTGATAGGTTGCAACCTTCCATTAACATTCATTGCACCCAATGGATTGACCAAATTCCTCTCTCCCCTCCTTTCTCCAATAGCAGCATTCCACATTAACATGGGAAACAACTTACGGCTGATTCTTGGAATAATATAAGGCCAGATATTTTCTTTACCATTGTGCCAATATGCAGAATCAGTCAACTCCAAAAACAAATGTACATGTACTGTGCAAGATAAAATCGGTCAACTCCAAGAAATCTAAATGTACTATGCTAGATATATGTGCAGACTCACATAACTACAAGAACACAGCTACTTAGTCCATGCATGATAAGCAAATTTCGATTTTCCTTAAAATTTGTATCAATATGCAAAATCACTTAACACCAAGAACAAATCTACATTTACCATACAAAATAATCAAATCACTTTAACACAGATAACAAATCTACATGTACTATGCAAGATAAGCAAAATTTGGTTTTCTTTAAGATTTGTGTCAATGTGTAGTATCAATTGCTTCAAGAATGAATTTACATGTACTATGCAAGATGAGAAAATTTTAAGTTTATGTACGACTAGTGTCAACAGAATCACTTGACTCCAAGAGCAGATCTACATGTACTATGCAAGATATACTCATATACCCATACAACAAACGTCAAGATCAAACCCACGAAAGCTAGTTCAAGCAAGTAAAAATAATTCTAGTCAAGCCATTTTTCACAATCATGGACACTGATTTGGCTCATAATAATCCCTTAATTATGATATAAAGAAACCCATAATGATAATTAAAAGGATTGAAGTCTAAACAATAAAATAGACTAAGACCAAAGTAAATTGATGGTAGAATCACAGCCAAAATCATATCAAAATGGAAAGATTGAACACTTTTTCATCCCAAAGACAACAACTTTTTCCACTCCAAACTAAATGCACAACCTTATCACAATAAATAAAAAAATTCACAAACAATAACAGGAAGCAATACTTGACCAGTTAAGTGAAAACTATCTGTTTCTGGCCTAAAATTGTCACAGGTGATGCTAATTGACAATCAACCATTCACCCAATTTTGGACTCTTATTATAACCCCTTAATCATCATAGAAAGCAACCAGCAGTGAGAAACAAAAAAATTGAAGCACCAAATAATAAAAAAACTGAAAATTGAGTAACCTGATTGTTGAATCTCAGCCAAAATGGAAGATTGAACACTTTCCCATACAAAATGAAAACTGCAAAATCAAGAAAAAATAGTAAACGATAATGAATCACATAGAAAAACATAACTGTAAAACTGGGTTAGACATATTGGGTCAGGCTCCACAACTAAAAACTTAAGCCTTTTGATTTCTTATTCTTTCAATGTGGGATTTTATATTCTAAAGACTCCCCCTCACGTGTATTCTACACTTGGTCATTTATCAACTCACTCCCCTCATGTGGGCCATAGTAGGACATGTCTTTGCACTCGAGCTTATTTCCCCCCTTACGTGAACCACAATATCAGGTTTACAGGAGAGCAGAGCCACAGGGAGGCGAGGCTCACCAACACAGGTCCAAATCGGCCCCGCTCTGATACCATGTAAAACTGGGCTGTACATATCGGGTCGGGCTCCACAAATAAAAGTTCAAGCTTATTAGTTGAGTTTGACCCTTTCTTTTATATACAACCTTTTGATTTCTTATTCTCTCAATGTGGGACTTTATATTCTCAACAATAACAGAAACAACAAAGCCAAAAGAAACATAAACATGTTCAAATCCAAAACAAACCGATAAAATCATAAAAACACAATTACCAATCTCAACATCAATACTTGAAAAAATGGGAGCTAGATGTTCTTGCAAACACTTCTCCGCTAAGGAAACCCTAAAACCTCCTTCATGGTCTCGGCGAGACGTGGGTAAGCCTCACGTATCGCCCCAATTGTTTGGAGGAATTTGTTGCTATATATTTCCAGCTGCCATCATGAAGCCTTCCTAATTGACAGGACAATTCATATTCTTAATTTCAGAATGCCAAATCTTTCACTATATTCATCAACAAAAAAACATAGTACCGACTTTAATACTTTGCCTTGTCACTCGAGCGATATCAATATAATTGTAAATGAACATCAGTTTTTCTTAAAGTCGTTGAGGGGGATAAATAACCTGCAGAAGAAACAGGTTTAGGTATGCAAGAAGTTGAGTCCATATTTCCATTATGATTAGATAGGCGTGATCTTCCGTCATTATAAGGATCACATAACATGAAAGTATGCCATAATTTTTTTTGTTCGTAATACAAATTGAAACTAATATGACTACATGCTTATTACATGCGCGCGACATCTGCCGCTTCACCCACATTATTGTCAAAAGTTCCCTTTCTCTATATATACTACTTGTCATGTATTATATTATTATTTTTTAATAAAATTTCGTCTTTTTTTGTTTATGGACATAAACGTCACATCATCTATAAATCTTGTGATTTTGTACTTTGATTCTCGTTACAACGATTGAAGGCTCCCAAAGTAGAAAATAATGATAAGAAATTGTAAGAGATGGATGTTCTGTTAACACGGTAACATTCCTTCCTTGAATAGAGTGAAAATTTAGTGTTCATTGCTTGATTGAAAGTTTATAACTTTAAGTTCTCAAAGTTAACACTTAACACATATCAGGTTCAGGCAACCTATTTTCCTTTTGATTTTGCTTTACATCAATAATATACATTTCTTTTGGTCTTCATCAGATGGAACTCCCTATAGCAAGTCTCCTATAATTAGATTCCATGATAGTTTGAGTGTCTCGAGACCTTTTTTTGAGTTTCCACATTCTTCTACTTTAAATGGATGAGTTTTATTATATAATAACATATCGATAAAATTAAAAATGATTTGAAAAAAATAAAAGGAACTCTTCAAATTGAAAATTTGAAAAATATATAAATAATTATAGAGAAGATATCACTTACAAACAAAAAAAAAACGTCAAAACATCAAAACTGTAGAACATGTAGTGCAATGTTGTAGAACATGTTGGACTTGTGCAAAATTGAAGCCATGTAGAACATGTAATGCAATGTTGTAGAACATGTTGGACCCTGCCATGTGTCGCACGTTAAGACAACACGCGTCTTAAATCCAACGATTCTACATGGGTTTTGACGTTTTACATGGGTTTGTAGCCGAGTGTGTCCCGATAAATATATGTATATATAATTTGATTAAAAATATTTATTATCAAAGGATTACATTTTAAAAAATATGCTAATAAATTTTTTGATATTTTGAAAAAAAACATTGGATATCACATTACCACTTAGGGATGCTGAGAATTGAAATGACCAAATCAGACAAAAACGAACTAATTTAAATTTAGGAAAATTCCACATAACCCCATTTAACTATAGTCGAGTTTCACATAACCCCTTAATTTCAAAATCAACTTGTGGAGTTACTAAAGCTTGAAAATTTTCACTTCATTCTTTTCAATTAATTTTTTTGAAAATTCTGTTAATTTTTTGTGAAATGACAAAAATATCCTTGCATTAAAAAATTTAAAATAAATAAATATAATTTTGAATTTTTTTTCTTTTTTTACAAAAACAAAGAATAAAACAATATTTTATTATTATTTTTTAAAAAGAATATATTATTATACAAAAATAAAAAAACAATGTTTAAAAATCATTTTTTAATTTTTAATTGGGAAGTAGATCAAAATATTCTAAAACATAAAACATACTCCCAGCATTGCGAGATTGCCTACTTACTATTAATCTGTGGGTACTGATGACATTTTTTAGCTTATACATACCAACAACCAAGATCCCGAAAAGAAAACTTTTTTAATAATTTGAGACCGAGTTTCAGACACATTGTTGTCGTTGTTCATTCAGTTATATACTTGAAGTAATCCGTTTTATCAGTTTTATTTGTTGTTTTTCAATTTCAGTTTTAATTATTAATCTAGTCTATGTTATGTTTTTTTTATTGTTTATATAGTTATGGTAGTCACCAATTATTATTATGTTTACTGAATATTGGGCAACCTATCACAATTGTAGTCAATTTGAACACATGCAACCTCCCGGAAGGGACAAAAAATGCGATGAGATAAAACATAATAAAATTTTAGACAAGAATGGAGGAAACAATTGAGTAAAAAGAAAAATATTTTAAATCATATTATTCAAAACTGACCATGGTGTGGCTTTTCTACCATGTGCTAATTTTTGGTTGTTCTTGAATGTTCTTTATTCCTCATCTTTTACTTTATTCCCGCTATGTTAAAGGATTGAGGCAGTGTACAGAACATGGATTCACTCAAACGATGTGCTCTGGAATATCTATTCTAGTTCTATCATCGGCTATGGGTTCGAATTTAAAAGAAATTCTAGATAATGTTTGTTACCCTGAAATTTTTGTTGGCTTTTTTGGATGATAAAGATAAGGAAAAAATTGGGTCAAAAGAAAATGCCATTTTGGCAACACCAAATGGCAGGTCAATTTTCCCTCAACACCTGCTTCTAAATGTATGTTTCTATGCTCATATTCATTAGCATAAAACATATCCTGGTCAAAAAAGATAATTTTCATCATTACTCAAAATACAGTACATACAAAAACTCAGAATACAATGCATACAATAATTAAAAATACAGTATATAACCAAGCAAAAAAGTTGAACATAAAATAGAAGAAAACCATACATCTGAAAACATATTGCCTCTCACCATGTATGTGAGAATGTTTTTTCAAAGCACCAATATCCAAAAAGTATTTCTTCAGCACTCATAATAGCTGCAAAGGTAAAGAACTTCACTGGTTGGTTAGGGCGCTGGCTGTGGAGCCTCCGCCCCTAACTAAAGAAGAGCAAACAATGGAATGTAGTGTCTTGTGTCCTCTGACTTATAACTGGAATCACTATCACAAACTCCTTCGACCAAAAATTTCCTGATACTGAAGTAATAACTTGAACTTACATACAATAGAACTCAAAGTTCAAATTCTAGATGGGACATAAAAGGATGTACCCGTGACCCATTTCAGAAACATGCATTTCCAACCAGTTGACACAACATCTTGTACCCTATAAAGAATATCTTTCCATCAGGATTAGCAACGACGACATACTAAACTAAGGAGGTCAAGAAATAGAAGTACTCATACCTTTACACAGCTAATTCTATTTTAATAAATTAAAGCATCCATGCAAGAGTAGCTCGAAAAATACAGCCACACACAGTTATATGAATAAGTGCAAATATGATGAAACTATATATACAACTAAGTACAATATAATAATTAAACACATTCTTTAAATTTTCCAAGTTCAACCACA
This sequence comes from Geranium brycei, assembly GCA_036897365.1. Classification (NCBI taxonomy): domain Eukaryota; kingdom Viridiplantae; phylum Streptophyta; class Magnoliopsida; order Geraniales; family Geraniaceae; genus Geranium; species Geranium brycei. The sequence continues at coordinate 6,080 of JAYMTP010002146.1, forward strand.
AAGCAAACAGGGGTTCTAAATCTTTGTTGACTTTGATTATAGTCAAGTCTTTATGCAATGTCACATGCTAAACACTGCTTAAATGTAAATGTAAGCATTGCTTAACTGGTTGGTCCATCAAACTTTGATACAAAGTTATTAATATTAAAAACTTTTATAATCATTTATAAACAAAAAATAATTTTGTAATACTTGTAGAAAGCATGCACCATTTAATAAAAAAAATTGATTCTCATATAGTAGATGAAACATCTATATTCAATTTCGAAAATCTAAATTTGAGTGCGACACACTAATATAATATGATATGACTAATGGTCAATAGAAACACTAATATTCATGTCTTTATATGTTTTCAAACCGTAACTTAAAAGATTTCAAGTAATTATAATTATAACTATAACAAAATCGAAAGAGAATTTTGTACTTAAAATATTACTTTTTCAAAAATCAATACAATCCCTATATGCAAACCTAAAAAGTAATATATTTCATTTTATCTTCTGTGATTAATTCTTACGTTCAAATCAAATAACGTTATTATACTATTAATTATTTGGTTTGATTTTTATAAAAATTAACAAATTGAAATCATATTACTCCATTTAATATGCATGCATGAGCAAATAAAGAAGCCTATAAATAGTTGAAAAACTCCAATGAGCTTCTCGGAGTAGTAAAGAATAATAGAAATGGCTATAACCATATCCAAAATTGTGATTGTTGCAATTCTTTTGTTTGCACTTATACTTGTTGAGGTTGAACATGGAGAGGCTAAAGAAATAGGCAATGGAGCTATTGGCCAAGGTCCTATATGCCACCCCAAGCAAGGCGGTATTTGCGCACCCAAACAAGAGAATCCCTATAATAGAGGTTGCGAGAAGGCAGCTAGATGTCGTTCACAACCACCCTCTAAAACTAAATAATTATATATACGTGGGGTATAAGATGCATTTTATTTTATTTCTCAAATATATGTATTCATTCAATAAGAAATAATTACACAGATCGTGTATAAGATATGGTCTCTTATGTACATTCATAATTTATATATTAAAATATATTGTTGAAACGTGATTGCTTTCTTTGTTTTTTCACAATTCTTGTTAAAAGAAGACTTCATCATTTTGGTCTGCATGCATCGCACATAGAAATTGTACGCTGCCAAAGAGATGTTTGGTGGCAACCATACCATAAACGTACGTTGCGATAATCCTTTGTGGCAGCATATGTGGACGTGCATATAAGAAAAAATATATATTTTTGTTCGATTCCGTAGATTTTAATAGATAAAAAATATACTATAACAGGCCAAACTCGGCATAATTATATTTCAAATTAATGTTTGTATAAAAATGTGTATTCATTCATCATTATTTATAATTATTTGTCTTTTTCTCAATGCGCATAATGTATTATGTTTAATTAAATTGTATTATACAAATGAGAATGTATTATTTGAATATTGTATTTAATTAACGATAAAATAACAGACAATACTAATTATCTTGGACCATATGTAGAATCCTTTTTTATTTAAATACCTAAACTAATATTATTAATATATTAATTATCGTATATGTTTTTTTAAGTTTCACACGTAACATATGAATGTCGAATGTATCGCTTACTATTAGGAGTGGATAATTATATGCAAAAGTGTACGAATTTTCATCTAGTCTGCATCACATCGGTAATGGTGTTAGTCGCATCATGTTCGGTGTTTTAAGTTCGTTTACACACGTACATTATACAATTCCCAGTGTTTAAAGTAATATACTAACTTGATGTGATTTCGTCATTGGTTGGATTAATGTTTCCAAAAACTACATGATAGATCATATTATTGAGGGATAATTCCAGGTGGCTATTCGTTCATGCGTGATGTTGTAAGACTCAATCTTAAATCTAATATTTGATAATTAGTTTGGGTTCTTAGGCTTAATACTCATTTGGGCCAGAAATGCTGAAAAACGATAGTACGTTTCAGTCTATTAGGTTAGGTCAACTCAGTGATTCACCCGAGTTCAAGCACAAGTCCAATCCACCATATTAAATTCATACGGGACCGGAAAGAAACGGATAAGAAAAATCCCAATCTGGTTCCTCCAGGAAGGGGGTTCAGTAATTTGCGCTAGAGCCCCAACCCAGCTAGGCTCTCCCTCTTCCTCGGGTCGTTGAAGGAGTTCTCGGTCTCCGACGATGCTCTCTGGCGGCCCATCCTTATTTATCCGGCCGTTATGGAAGGTGGAGGGCGAGAGAAGGAGGTCGCACCTCGGAGCTCCGGGACCAGATCTGGTTCTTCCTCCGGTGGCTCCCTCCGTTGAAGGCGGAGCAAGATCGGTTGGCCGTGGTCGTGGTGGAGCTGTTGCAGTCGGCGGAACCCCCGTCGATATGATGCAACGCGTTTGGGTGGGCTCCGTATGCGCCGGGGCTGGCTCCGATGGTGGTGGTAGAGGCTCGTCGGCATGGAAGTTGGACCTCCCTGGTGGCTGCGGTCGCTAGGTCGTCATCGTCGGTTGAAGAAATCAATTCTTTTGAATATGCTATTGGGTTCTATATCTGTTAAACCATAGACATTTCAACAGCATTCATGCATGATTTCGGAAGAACTAAATCACAACTATAAATAATAGTGAATTTCCACAGAAAGCTCCCCAATGTATTGTACATAATTTTCAGGCTGAATCAAGCCAAAAAATATGTAACTAAAAAAAAACCCAAAATGTGTATTTTTCTTAGCATGACAAATCTTTTTTGCTGGTTGACTCAAAGCCTGTATCCATGGAGATGCTTAGCCCATCTTCGAGCCATGTAGGGATCATGATAATCAAAACTTTCAGCACTGCTACTTCTCCCTCCAATAACACTCCCATCACTCCCTCCATATTCTACCACACCTTCATCACTTCTCTCCCTCTTATCATCCCCCATGCTCACCACAGCTTCACCTGTTCTAATGAATTCACCAATCCCACCTTCCACATAGCTATAACCTATACATACCTGTTCATTTTCACCCAATTCTAACAAAACCCTTCTCTCTTCCCCTCCCCTTAGTTCACCGAGCCTGATGATCGCTCCCACTTCCCCGATCCTCAACTGGACTTCTCGAACCATCCCTCCCAGCAGTCTTGCCAGGAACTCTTCAAACTCGTGCATCACAAACCCGTTTGAAGTGCCAAAGCTGAACCCTACGTGGAACCGATGGATGGGGATGGTCACCTCTGGATGGTAGGATCTTGTGGGGCTGTCGGAGAGGTGAAGAATGCAAGACTCTGGGTTCTTGTGCGCTCGGTCTTCTAGTATCTTTATCCCTTTCTTGAGCCCTTCCATGGGATCTGCTTGGCCCATGTAGAAAATGCGGTCAATGACTTGCAGAGCAGTACGCTTTCCATATGATGTCATGCGCCTCAATGGGAAGATACGAGCCGCAGAAGATGAGTGGGTGACGATGGCCAGACGGTCAATGGGTCGGAGTGAGAATACTACTAAGGCCATGGATTGCTTAAGGAGCCTCAGGTGTGGCCCGTTAGGGCTGGCTACTAAGACCAAGTCAGTTGCTCGCTGATGTGCAAGTCTTACCGAAAGATAGGCTCTGCTGGGGGCGGACATATATGTCATTTGCCTATGTTCTGGTGATGGCTGGAACAGCGAGGTTGAGGTCATTAAGTGGTGTAAGGTAGGAACTCCACCACCTCTATGGTTGAAGGTAGGGATTGTTGGTGAAACATGGACAAGGGAGAGACTGAGACGGGGATGATTAGGTGATTGGTCAGGCTCAATGGGGTCATCATCGTCATAGCGAGCAGAGCGGAGGAAGGAGCGCCTGTGGACCCTGAAAGTGGCGATTGAATCATCAAGGATCCGTAGGATGGGATCGTTTTGGTTACAAGACACGGAGCAAGGTGGGTGGAGGTTGCGGGGGAGCTGGGTCCAGTAGGCACGACAGATGGGACAGGTGACGTTACCATGTCGGACATTGGAGGAGATGCAACCGAAATGGAAGGCATGAGAGCACTGAGCGGTAAATATGGCGTGGCCCGGGCTGGAGCCAGTGCTGTAACTCAGAGGATCCAGACAAATTGCACAAATATTCTGCCACATGAAAAAGATGAAAAAAATAGTAAGTCCCCAAGAACTATGAATTCGTGCCAACTCCAATCACTCAAAATTCATAATCTTAAAGATAAACGAAAAAATATATTCCATTCAGTTTCAAGGATAAGGTTCCCATTTTCATACTTTCGATTTTTCCAAGCATTAATTAACCAAGGAATTAACAGTTCACACAAAATGCAAAATTCACCATGTTGGTACAAGACTATCCATGCTATTGTTTCAACTAGTACCCGAATTTTAGAAAGCCAGGAAAAAATTTCAATGATGACAATGAGTGCTTGCAAACTGGTTCCAAAGACGGGCATGCTGCCGGTTACTAACATTGGATGCTTCACCAGAGGCCATGTTATCGTCAGGGCAACCACATGCTATGAGTGCTATTATGTAAACCTGGTGAGCACTATCTTGGGTGATTAAAGATGTGGGTCTTGATTCTAAAGCTTGAAATCAGTGGAACAAGACAATAATTATCCTCGTGCCGTGTGAAAATGTCAATAGCCAGAAGTGAAAAAATGACAAAGAAAGATAGGTGTTTGGTTATGGAGCAAGAAGCATAAAATAAGCAAGAAAACAGGGCAAGAGTCATAGAAAAGTTGGAGGCCCATCCGGCCAAATCCCAAAAGCAAAAGAGATCTTGACTCATTTGGAGTCTTATGCCCAATTGCCTAATAAAAATGCATGTATTTGGCAATGAAATGAGTTGGTAAAGGTATGTTATCTTCACATGGTAGCTTAATTTGAAACCTTTATCCTCTATTAGGGGGCAGAAGATTTGTCAATAGTGATTCAGCTATATGTAACATAATAGATTTATGTTAACATAGTGAAGTATGATCTTCTCCTTGTCTTTATCAGTCCCAAACCAGAAGAAAAACCAAAAACATTACCAAAGTAAACCCAATTCAAAGTTTCAGTACATTAACAGAGAAATATTAAAAAATTCTTGCTTTTGGGAAATCTTCCCAGAAGGGTTTAGCCATTTTAGGAACAGAAGAACATAAAACAAAAGGGTATTTTTCCTTACCTTATTATTGGTGATTTTGTGAGCAGTGGTTGTCACAGTGAGCTCTGCCTCATCCTCTCTTTTTCCAGGAGACTGAGAAAATGAACCTGAGATCTGCTGCAAATACCCAAATTGAAAAACAATATCATAAAATCATCAATTTTTTCTTTCTACAAAAGACAAATTTTCAGAAATTGAGAAGAGCTGATTTCCAGAAAGGAGATTGGGGAATTTTTCAGGACAAGAACCAAAATGCAGGAGCTGGGAGGTGTAAGACTCTAGCAGAAAATGCATCAACTTTCATGAACAACCAGGTCATGAATATGAGCTCCAGATGGAAAAAAATGGAAACTTTTAGACACCCAGATGAATAATATTTCCAGTTGGGTATCTAAAATTTGAGAAAGAAAATGAAGAAGAAAGAAAGAGAGAAATGGGTTGCTTACAGAAGAAGAAGCAGAGGTGTGAATGGGAGAAGGATCCACCAGAGGCTGTCTGCAAGAGAAGGACCTACAAGCTGCAATCAAAATCCTCTTGGCTGCTCTTTTCAGTCTTGAAGAGGCTCCTCCTCCTCCCTCTCCTCCACCACCTCCCATCCTACAACTTCAATTTCTTATCTACTTTATTTGATTTCTTGTAAATATTGGGTCTAGAGGAGTTGATTGATCATTGCAATTATGACCCAGAAGCAGAGAAAGAGAGAAGCAGACAAAAAACCCTGAAAACTGGCCAGCAGTTGCTTGCAGCTGCCTCTTCTGCAATTTGCTTTATTATTGTTCTCTTGTACAAATCACACAACCATTGTGCACTATAATATTTGTATACAACCTGATTCCAACAATATAAAAAGGTACATATTTAACTCTCATTTCGATTTCAAAAAAAAAAAAACTCTCATTTCAATTTCTTTTTTTTCTTTTTTTTTTGTAGTGGAACTACTTTTCTTTTTGTTTCTCTCTCACTACACTGTTCCTTCTCTTTTTCCTCACCTTATATTTCCTATTTGTTCCCTTTCCTTACCTGGTCATCATAGGTTATAGTGTAAGTTTTTCTAATTTATTTAATGTTAAATAATTCAATTCTAGCAAGCTACCCAAATCACTGTCACTGTCCTTTATTTGTTTTATTTAATGTTTTTACCTATGTTTGGTGTTTCTTTAGTATAACCATTGGTTCATTGCCATCTGAGTCTTAAGAACTGGATCCTAATTAAAATCTGGACTTTCATTGATGAATTGTTTTTTTATTGTTGAGGTGAAGAGAAGAAGAATCCAGGCGGTTGTTTTTTTGTGGCAAGGAAAAATAGGAAATGAGTGCAGAGAAAAGGATTGATCATTGATGTTGAATATGACTTGTGAAGAATCATTGCAAGACACTCACCTGTAACAAAATATGCTGTAATTGCATTTAATGCAATGAATATAATGGTGTTGATGAGTGAATGCTTAAGCTGCGAGCAGAGGAGGCTTGAAATGATCGTGGGCCATTTACCAAGCTTGAATGAGATGAGACCTAGAATAAAATTAAATTATCGGTGACTTATTTTTAAGGATAATTGTCAAAATAAGAGAAAAGTGTATAAATGTGGAGTGCCTTGCTAAAAATTGTTGTATTGTTTGCATTTTTCTATATTTTTCATAAAAATGACAAAATTGTGCTTAAAATCAAGAATTAAGACTTTTACAATATAATTTTAAAAAATAATTTTCTTAAAAATAGTATAACTACTAAATTTTATAAAACAAATTTTAGATAAAAACAAAAAATTTTAATTTTAAAAAAATTAGGAATAACTTGGTTATTTTTATAAAAATAAACATTTTGTAAGAAAAATGGTAAACAACATAGCATATTGTTGCCATTAGGAAGCAACACTATGCAAAATTATCATAGAACGTGACACATTCTTACAAACCAAATCCAAGAGTCCCAAACTAACGAAATAAAAATCAAATTCAATGGAATCGATTCAGTTTGGTTCGATTATTGAATAAAGTCTAATTTGAAACGATGAAATTGTTATTCACAGAGGTGGAACGGTTAAAACCGAATTGATTTAAGAATCAATATGTTTTGTCATTTGAATTGTTGTAGGCTATAAATTTATAGTAAGTACTGAGTAGGATTAAAACTATTGGGCCAACAAAAAATAAATCAAATGTTAAATCAAAATAAATTTAAAAAGTGCAAAATTTATGAAACTTGTTTAAATTAAATCGATTGAATGAAAAACAGACGGATAGCCAAAATCAAACCCGACCAATTCTTTTGATAATCAAAATGATTTGTTCAGTTTAATTTTGGACCGGTTTTATTCAAATCACGAACCCCTAAACTATCATACTTTTCCAAAATAAATTAAGTACACTTCAATAGTTGTAAAATATTAGTGTAAAAATTTTTTAAAAAAATTTACAGTAATTTAAAAATTATATTCATCATCAAAGAATTATATGTATAATAACTATTTTATTTTTATTTTAAACCATTTTTGAGAGAATTACTTAATTTTGAAAAAAATTGGAGGTCACCCATTTACCCAACACCTATAAATGAGTTTGACAAATAGCGCAAAAAATATTATTTAAGACAAAGTTTTACAACTAAGCATTTATACAACAGTTTCTTCTAAATGTCGAATAATTCGTGAAGTTATTGCAATTATACATTTATTTTATTAAAGAAATCTATAACATTGCATAAAGGCCGGTAAAATATATTTAAAAACGTTGATAAAATAATAATTAAAATTTTTAAATATCAGGGGTCCAGTAATTGTACAGTAGGTTCCACTCCCACCAGCAAGCACCTGATAGATTACAGAGTGATACATGGGCATGGCAATGGTCACCTTAGGTCCTTCCACTCTTTTAATTTCTTCTCTTTCTAAAAAGAAAAAGTGGGTGTGTGGCTGCTCTTGCTCTCCAAAGAAACTTCATTTTCTCTCTTTTTCTTTTTTATTGGACAAAAATGAGAGGCCACTAAAAGAGAATGTGCAATGTTCTGAAGTGATCCGGTCTTTTGAAGCTGTCGAGATTGAGAAACTGAACAAGCTCTTCTCAAAGCGTTGAGTTTTATAATTGTTTTTTCTTTATTTCCTATGCCTCTTAATTTTGATGTTCTCCTCGTTTCATTTTGTTTTTCGTTTGTTCTCACGTTTGTATATCTTCCTCTCGCTCTTTCTTTTCCTCGGAACTTATAACGTTTATTAGTAAAATTTTACCTCTTTGCTGATAAAAACAAAAGAATGTGCAATGGTCTCTCATCAAAAGCAACGACCAACTTTCCCTTGCACAAAATTGAATCAAGCTATTTGAAAAACTCAAAACAACATAAAGATAGATTTAGAGACGATAATTTATTGAACTATCGTTAAATTAAGTCCACAAAATTTTAATATGTGATTAATGGTTTGTATGCAATTTGAATCTTGGGGTTTATTTAACTAGAATTTAGCAAGTACCTTTTTTTTGTATTCTTAACCATATTTGGTGTAAAGGCGCGGCACTTAGATTTGCACAACAATTCATGGTATCAAGAATAAAAGAAATGGGGACCTTATAAAGAGCCACAAAATGGGACCATATTATCATTCCATATTAGATAAATGAAATTCTTTAGTCAAAAATGAGAATTGTGAATGGAAAAAAAAAAAGAAAGCAAAAGTAGGAGATATGGATAAAGTGACCGTTAGATTTTGAATTTGAGCTTTTTTCAAATACTCACAAATCAAATAATTGATGGTCTCTTGTGGTCTTTGGCTTTTAGCCTCCAAAGCAATTAAACAAGCAACAAAGTTGGTCTTGGGTTGGCACCCAAAAATTAAATTTGTACATCTCTTGCAAACTCAATACATAAAGTGACGCCACTGATTCGTAATGATACTTAAATATTTAAACAACCAAGAAAACTGTAAATGTAACTTAAAATATAATTTGACTTTTGTATGGTAACAAATTCTGGTTTACAATTATGTTATTATATTGAAACAGGAAATAATTGGAGATATTGCATATTAATATCTCCAACTATACACCTTTTTCATATCATTATTTTCAACTAAATTTTTTATTTTTCACTCACCAAACTACTAATTTTTCTGGCGGAACATTACAGAGGTCGAGATATAGTAAAAAAATTTAACACTGTCAAGCTCCATGAAAAACAAATGGCAGGTTAGTAAGTAAAATAAAATTTAAAGTTGAGGATAATAATTTTTTTAAATATACTGATGTGTAATTATTCCTTAAAACAAATACAATAATTATATGAAAATGGTAAATTAATTTACAAGTGCACCAACTCATAACACCTTGTGATAGTTTAAAATAAAATATACTACCATCCTCTAATCAACTAGATTTTGTTAATCCAAAATTTTAAAAGAAAGAAAATAAGATCTACAAAATATTGAAAGCTAACAAATCCTTAAAAACTTAGCTTGATTGAATCTTGATCCATTTTTATTAATTCTTTGGTTGTCTCTGCGTGCAAGCAAACAATTTCTCGAATTGAATATGTATATGCATTTAACTATCTATAATTGTGTTAATTAACAAACAAATCCTATAAGAGAGTAACTTAGAGGACGTGCAAACGAACAAAAAATGTTGATTTTGGTCATAACTTGGTTGCGATGCTTATCTAACCCGACATTTGATGACATAATTTGTTAATATTATTGATGCAACTAAGCTTCACCTACCTATTAAAGAAACAACCCATGTACACATTATTCTCAACAAAGAAAACATCATCTGTTTAAAACAAAATGGCCAAATAATGGTCCATAAATTAAATGACATGTGAACAGACAAAACTTCCATCAATCACCGGTAGAAATAGGAGCATACCTTATTGTACACCGTAATCTTCTTTTTACGTGGGACATGGACTCATATATGAAATCTTAATAATTTACTCCTTCACGTCGAGGGTCATCACATCAGGTTGTTCACGCTCTTAAAGTCAAATCGTCTTGCACTCTCACTCGTTGACCCATCTGACAATTTTGACATGATCAACCATAATTAGATCCTACTGGCCAACTTAGCTTGATCCATTATGAGATCCATTAGCATGTTGACCCAATGAGATTTGTACAAACTAGTCTCTCATGCCACTTGTTTGGGAGAGTCGAGTCTTACCAAGAACGAACACAACATAAGGAGACTTATCTACACATTAGAATTCACCTCTGACCCAAAAGACTAATCTATTACGTCTATGGTCTAATATGTATATAAACTCTCATTACACTCCACTCTTTCAATGTGGGACATTGACTCACATCTGGAATCCTAGCAATCTCCCCCTCCGCATTCAACCCCATCACATCAGGGTGCTCATTCTCCTAAGCTCAAATCGTCATGCACTCTCATATACTTGCACATCTAGCTATCATGTCATGATCAATCACAATTCTAGATCCTAATTGACCATCTAACTCAATCTTCCATGAGATCCATTGCACGTCGACCCGATGAGTCTGTGGAAACCATACTCTGATACCACTTGTTGGGGAAAACTGTGTCTTACAAAAGAGTAGCACAATACAAGAAAAGAACATATACATATTAGACTCAAGACCCACTAAACTAGTTTGTTGGATCAGATAGTCCCTCCTTCTAGGCCTTTTCGGAGGTCTGTATTCTTCAATCCCCACCCCACCATCTTTCATAACCTTCATTTTTCCTTTTAGAGTTATCATCCGTAATGGGGGGGGGGGATTTCATTCATTGCATACATGGGTATATATTCTTCAGCTTAGTACATTTGAATAAGTTCTTCATAGTTAATATATGTTCGTAATTCCTCTATTGAGCATTCAGGCCGTCTCAATATTCAAATCCTCCAATACGCTTTATAAGTTTGTTCTATAGTTAATTCACGAAGGGCATCATCTTTATCATTGACTATTCATCTTCGTTGAGACAAAATGGCTCTACACTAACCACCCCCTCCCCAACATAATCATGTCGAGGTCCCTCGAATTTAACTCATGATAATACTCAAATAACATATAAACTAGTTTTGGTTGGACTATGCACACATAATTTTCTTTTCTACCATCGTCAAGACGCGCAATTTGAAATAAACAAGAAAAACAAAATTAGGCCTAACAAATTCATAAAACCTAACAAAACCACTGATGGGCCGATAAGTGCGCACGCACGCACACACCTCAAGACTTCGCGCACCAGACGCAATCGTTATCAAGTAAATTTATATTCCAGTTGAAATCCAGGTCGAATCCATAGGGACCAAAATAGGGTCTCTTATTTGGTTAATTAAAGTTTCTTTTTCGAAAATAAAAATAAAAATAAAATAAGTTACTCAAATTTTTTGTGTTTTTAATTATGGACTAATGAAATTAAAATATGGTTAGTTATAGATTACTACCAGTATAATGGGGGTGACGGTGAAGTTATATAAATCAGATAAACTAGCAACCACGGGTGCTAGACCGACGGCTTAAAGCCAATCCAAGTTCAACAATCAGTTAATCGAGCATGCATAAAATTGGGCTATGTTATGAATATATTACCGGTCTCTCGACATTGGATAATACCTAATATCAAGCCGACGACCCTCTTGGGATTATTTATAACCGGTCTTTTACAGCATTAAGAACAACAATTTTTGAACTGAGACATCGACTCTAAGAGACTGACCTCTCGACCCTACTTGGATCCATTCTCAATCACTCTTCTCGGAGCTGATTTCGAACTTAGATTATAAATATCAAATGATCAGTTTAACACATACATTCGCGCAAAGCATGATCAATTTAACTATATATCAATTAACTAAAAATCAAACTCGTCATAAGAATAAATTGCCACAAGGTCTAACACCCATGGTTAAGGGTTTTTAGCCCATAACCATGGTGCTTAAATACAGAAGACAAAATTAGAAAATCAAAATACAAGAGGGGAGATAAAGAGCAAACTCTAAGCACTAAGGCTCGGATCGATATACTCCAAATCTTCTATTTCAATCTCCAAACAATGCCTCCTTGCTAGTTCTCGTGATCTCTAGGTGTTAGGGGCAGGTTAGGGCTTCAAATTTGCTTTGGAACTGCTCTGGAACTCGTCAAAAGACTGAACATTTTGGAACCCTTGTGCAGAAATCGCAGCTGCTATTTATAATTTTCTAACTTTGGGCAATGTGACGATCATCACATGTGATGTGACGATCGTTACATAGGTTGTGACGATCGTCACTTCTTCTGCCTCTTTCCCTTGTAATCCTTGTTGCCCGAAATCCTTGTTTTGGTCGGTTTTCAACCCCTTTTCACCTGTATTATGCACAATCACATCAAACATTCCCGAAGGCGTAAAAGTGGCAAAATTGTGGCTCTTAAGCCCGATAGAGGGACAATTGGGCACTAAATGTGGATAATCAGGTGTCGAAATGGACTCCGAGAGGGCCCACATCAACCACAAAACAACTAAAATCACACAAAATTTCTAAATCCTAAAACCGAACTCATGACCCAACAACGAAAATTGGAAATGTGAACTACGCCAGTTTAGACAACACCACGAACACATAGTACATGATTTATATTGTAGAATCAAACAAAAGCTATAAATAAAATTCATATTTACCTCTCTCATCCTCGGAAATCTTCCACTATGTCCGCATATAACTTTCCTTCTCTTCTTTACTGGAATCGGACTCAAAATCCAACTCCAACTCCGACCAACTCGCTTACTCGCTCCAACAGCCTCGCTCACTCACCCCGAGCACCTCACTCGCTCTGACAAGCCCTAAATTGCAGGAGTCGCTCCGAAATTTCCAGTTCTCACCAAAACGCATAATTAAAGTAAACGCTCACCACTCGTCCCCTTGTATTTTATACAGAGGGTATATTGAGTTTTGAACTTGAAACCTAATGATGTGTAGTTTCATGAGACAAATTGAAAGTTTAGTGAGCTTAAAAGAGCAAAATATACGTAAGTGCACTCATTTAATATTATAGTGTAGTTTTTTTTAAGGTAATATTATAGTGTAGTTAAGTGTATATATATGAGATTACCCCTCAAAATAAATTAATAAAGTTAAAAAAATACAAAATATGTTAAATAAGATGGTTAAATTTGTCACTCCAAAGAATAATAACATGCTTTTGTTACTATATTACGAAGAAACAAAAGATTAAAAAATGTGTATACTTTTCATATGATTGGACTTCTATCATTAGGTCATAATTTTGTTAAACACAAGTCTAATGGACCTCTTGTATCAAATCTTGACATTCTATATTTTAATGTATCACCGAATACACTATATATACAATTCCTTGACACTAATAATTTTAACATATGGTTATTCGATCGAATAAAATTGTTGAGAACCCGTGAAAGAATACAAATCATATACAATTCGTAATAAGATGTGGACCGATGATGCAAATAATGAATGTCCGTACCGTAGTCTTTTATTTCTTGTGTGTGACAGTGGCAAGGCTCAACTTTCTTGGCCACAGAGAAACATGGAGAGAGGAAAAAGGTAGTTGTGTTGCAACAGTTTCTTGCTAGCCTACAAATTGGCAACACAACATGTTTTTATTTGGTTGCTTTGCTTTGCTAACACAAATTAAAGTTCAGGCATTGTGCTTTTGACCAGGTCAAATCAAGAACCCATTTTAATTCAAGCTTCAACTCTTTTTACGCATCTTTCTCTTCTAATTATTATTATTACTTGTTTTTGTTTTATGGGTTTGGTGATGTGATCAAAGATTCTTGTACCTAATGATTGGGAAAGGTTTTGGAATGTTCTAATCATTTAGCTCTACCTTGAGATTCGTATTCTAATCTTGTGTTAATTGTCTTAAACTATCGATTCAAATGCTCAAAAGGCGTTCTCTTCATGTGAAGCAGCTTTAGACAAAAGTTGACTTCTGATTTGGGGCGTAGCAATTCAAACGGTTATGTGTGTGACAGTTCAGTTTTTAACCTCAAAAGTCACAAATGTTTGTGATGAGAAACCCACTATAATTTTCTTCAAAAAAACCCCATAATATATGGTATAATAACGAAGGGGTTATAAGCTAAATTAAGGGTCTTCTACATTTCATCCAGCCAATATTCTATCCATCCACCGGTGCTCGAATTTAAGCAACAATAAACTTACATTAATATAAAGAGAATATTTCAGATAACGCCCTTAACTGTACGTGAGTTTCACATGAACACCCTCAAGTACAAAATCGATCTGAGAGGTCCTCTAAGTATCAAAAAGTTTCCCTTTACCCTTTTCTGTTAACTTTTTAAAAAATCCTATTAAGTTTTTGTGAAATGACGAAAATACCTTTGTATCCAATGTTATGGATATCCCTGCGACCGGCCGATATATCGGTCTTTGCAAGCTTTCCATGACGAAACAGCCGATATCAATGAAAATACCGGACAAACCCGGTTAACCTAATAAAATTCAAATTGATTTCGGTCTAATCCGGTCCAAAGCAAATATTTCTAGTGTACTTCAACTTAAATCAATTAATTTCGGTCTTGTCCGATCTAATCCGGTCTTATTCGGTCCATCTAATTAATTTCGCTTTGGAATTTGGGTTAATAAACAACAAATAAA
>JAYMTP010002147.1:0-20797 GCA_036897365.1 Geranium brycei
CTCACATACTCAACCAAATATTGAAAATAGTCTAACAGATTTCATATTTGTGTCTCGTCAAAGTTTGACGATGAAAATTATTAGAAATCTCGTCGACAAACAAGACCCCAGTGAAATAAAAATTCTCATAATAAATCAAAAATAATTTGACGATTATAAAAACTCGCGAATATAATCAATAAAATGATATTCTTAACTTCTTAACCCGACTTTATTACAAACTTAACTAGTCCCTTATCCACTCTAATGATGTCTCTTTTCAAGAATAAGCTCACAATCATATGAGACACACCCACATAAGTCTAGTCTTGGCCTATAAATTGATTCTCCATCAGAACATGCCTCCTCAGCCCAGAAACATGCACATTTTTAATATAATCTTCCCAATTTATGCTTCCCACATTGAAATTAAACTTCTCCTTTTCTTCTTGGGACATGTCTTCGAATAATTTTTCAGTATTGCTGATATCAAATCTGCACGTATAAATAATTTTTTTATCAGCGATAACCGCACGCGAATAAATAAAATAAAGATATTTACCATACAACATAGTAAATAGTTTTCAAAATTACCTTCCTTTGTAGAACATGTATGGCTTGTACAATTTAGCCAAATACTCAATCTGTTTCATCCATCGTTTTTCGTTCGATTTCGGAGAATCCGATGTGATGTTTTCAAGGCCATCTCTCGAGATGGTAGCGGAGAAATCTTCGAAGGAGTCGAAGGTTTTGAGAGGCCTAACCTTAACGGTAACACCATCGGTCGGATTGACGTACGGTCGCGAGTTGAAGTGTTCATGCACGAACCTGAAAAGATCTCTGAAACGAATTGGGTTTGCTACGGAGGATCCGACATGGTACACGGTGATGTCTTCGTTTGATTCTTGCGTGGATCCGAGTTTTGCTATCGCTGCTATGACCGCATTCGATACTATGTCCACCGGTATCTGAAACCAACCCGAACGGTAAATTTATTTAGTCGCGTGTAGTCTGACCAGACATATTTATCTATTTTCTTATATTCGGGTTTTAAAATTTTAACAGTTTTATCGTGAACATGATTGCACTTTTACATGTAAGTTTGTGGGGAATCTGTATTTGGATCGATTGCTTTACCGTCATTATGACTAAATGATAATCATTTTCTATGATGCAAATTAATAACTCGTCTCAGCTTTTGAATTTGCAATTCAACGGCTGAGATCAGCTCTTACATTATTCTACTTTATTAGCTGTCACGTCGATGATCCCCTGAATATAAAAATGATGTGGCGTAGTTAAGCTTACTAATCCGCAACGCCGTTTAGGTTTACGGGGAAAACCGGTAGCTCTCCCATACCATACTTCAAAACTATCGGATCAAGCATCCTGCATCGATGGAAATCAAATTGGCACTTATTTTAAAACAGATAGGGAAATTGATCGAACGGAGAAAAAAAATTAATACACATTCGATCGTTACCTATATCCTTGAATCCAGCCGGGGTACGGCTCTTTCATAGTGCTTCCAACGATGCTGGGTCGAACTATGACGACGGGTACATCGCCCTTCAAGCTATGTAACATCATTTCTCCCATCGCCTTTGTGAACGTATATGTATCTTGCCATCCGAACATGTTTGCCCTAAACAAAACAAGTCGAATATTTTTGTTAACGTAACGAAATCAGTTAAATTTCAATATGTTATTGGTAATATGTACCTAGCATGGCCCAAATCTCTCGTTTTTCGAGTCGAATTGAAGGCTTTGTTACTATTTTCGGAGGCTAATCGAAGTTCGCCTTCCACGTCTAATTCCGGTGGCACCTCCAATGATCTTTGTAAATGTTGGTCGCCGGAAAGATATTTCTCTCTTGCTATAGAGTCTCCCATGATGAATTGTTTTTCCATCACTCTTCCTTGTCTTGTTCCATTAACATATGCTAATTTGTGAAAATAAAATAAAAATAATAATTATTCGTGAGTGACTTCGTCCGTCAATCAAATAAGAATTTATTCAACATTTAATACCTACACTAAAGGTTCTATTTTTTAGTTTGAAATTTTATTTGAACCGATTTCTAATATGATATCAAATATCGGAATTGGATTTGGATTTAGGCATTCACCCATCTATGTCATCCTAATTACAGTCAAAGTTTTGTGATTCTTGTCAACTTCTTGTTATAATATATGATATTGTAAATTGCTCGATTTTCAAATCATCATTTATTGTATTGACGTAATTTTGCTAGCTCCTCTCTTTCCCCTTGGGAGAGATATGCCGGTCTCTTAATACACACATTTTTGTTGCGGAGAAAAAAAACATTTGGCAAACATTTGAGCAAAGAGTAAAAATTTATTCGATACTTGATTTTTTCCTATATTCGCACGTATACCTATGAACTTAAAATTTAAATAATTGGCCGAATTATACATATTATTTCATTAACAAATACTATTATTTTTGTTCCGTATGGCATGCCTTATTTTTTAGGCGAATAATTAATAACTTATAAAGTATGCATTCACTTTTTAATTAAAGAATGTTTTATTATCAACAATAATACAGGAAAAATCTTTATTACTTGTCGCAATTAATTAAATAATGTACTTATCAATATATATGTTAAAGATTTTTGTTCTCCTTCCTTCTCTTTCTTTCAAGTTATAATTGTTCACTATTCACTAAAATTTACTTTTTACGATTATAAGTATATCTCGTTTATATTTTAAATAAAAGACATGTACATGTTCATGATATAAACAATTATACATGTATGGAATAAATTAACTATATGTACAAATGCAATTAATACCTGTTGATACATGGAGGTAGAGTTTAATTTGTTGACACCTCTTTGCAAATTCTAGAAGATGGCAAGGGCCTTTTGTGTTTATATTTATGGAACCATCGTATCTGACAAAATTAAAATATAAATCATGATATAAACATTTCGAACACGAAGGTTTATTGAAACTAATTAATTACGTACCTTGCATCAAAGGCGGTACTAGCTGCAAAATGAACAATTACGTCGACTTTTTTAGCGATTCGAGAGGCCAAATCTTGCGAAAACCCGAGGTTTGAATCACGCATATTTCCATTTACCGGTACCAACTTGCTCAGCATAAATTTTTCATAAGATTTTCCATGGGTTTCTTGAAGAACTTTGAACAAATCATTGTACAATATCTGAAAAACAGAAGAATTATATAATATGTATTAATGATGAGTCATGTATACACAAAATATGTACTTATTTCTGCTCAAAAACATTTTATAAGTTTCTATATGCTCAAAATATAGAATTTAAATTATTTAAGCAAATATTAAGTTGTGAAGTCATAGCTAATTTTGTAAAATTCAAATTACTTGAGACTTTTTACTTCTGTAGTTCTCTTATTTGTTTTCTCTAACGTTATGAGAGTATAAATATTAATATATTATTATAAAATAACAACATAGCATTATAATATTCGTCATTAACACATAAATCTGCCCTCATTAATTAAATATACGTGATTTAAATGTATACAATCTTCAAATTTCAAACATTAATGATTTGGCGGCTAAATTCACAATATATAGACCTAACTATTAATTTATGTATATACACAATCTTTAATCACCTCTAATTTTATAATACTATTTTAACGTTAATTTAAACTCTAGGTATGGGAGTGCATATATACACAAGAATAATTAATGAAACATGTCGTCAAGCTTTTCATATTTTGTAATAAACCAATTATTTTGTCATAAAAAACAACATTAATTAATAATATAACTAGATCTTACTTCACTCTTCAATCTTTGCATTATGGCTTCTTCGTTGCTTCCTCTAATCATGAGATACAACTTTCCGATGTCAGGAATTTCCCGTAAAATTTTTTCGATAGCCACTATATACATACACATAATATCATATTTAAAATATACGATCGAAATATCTGAATCAAAATAAAAAAAAATAAAGTAAATATCACAAAACCTTTTGCACAAAACCCAGTTGCGCCAGTGATTAAAAGCTCTTTTCCTTTGTAGAAACGTACGATGCCAATGCCATCGCCACGTTGGCCCATCTCTACGGCTTCTTTTGTGATCGGTTTCGATAAGCAACATGTAGCTGATAATTTTCCAACCATAGCACTATATTTTCCGGTGGCGACTCTGGCCGTTAAATTGCTCGGCCGGCGACAAATGGTAGGCGCGTGACTAAGGTCATGGCGTGACACGAAATTGTGTTGTGTGGTTACAAGTGAATTCGGGTGGAAAAGAGTTGACATGATGTCGTATATATATGATTTGTAATACCCAGCAAAAGAAAGTTGTGATGAAAATGAAATGTTATGTAACTATTTATAGAAGTCTAATAATTAATGTGTGGGTTGGTGTTTGGTATATTTGTTTTCGTATCCAAGAAATAAATAATTTTCAAGGAAAATTGCTATCACTCGCATATTGTCACGTGACAGAAGGAAAAGAACTTCAAGACTGAACCGCAATAATATTAGTTAGAGTAAATGACTGTTGAATACATTTAATTATAATTAATTCTAAATTTGCTCACTTAAATATTATTTAAGTGAGCATGAGATTTAGTTGTCAGTGGCTCATGAGTTAGCCATACATGTTTTAACTAACATCAGTTAGGATTATGATGCGCGGTCTGTTCCCCCAAATATTATCTCAGCTGTCCAGTGTCATGCCGAGTTAGGTGCTTAATAAATTACATGAGATTTCCTTCAAAAAAAATTATTGTTTCCTTTTTTGGCACCTAACTATTTTTCCTGTTTTGGTTGGCATTGTTAAGTTTCTTTTTTTTTGGAACATTACGGCACTTTCTTTAACTACCCTTCAACCCACCCCACCTAAATATCCTGCTGAGCCTCGAACCCTATTCTGAAGCATGAAGTGAGCAGTGTTTAAGTGGGCATTAATCAAGCAAAATGAGTATCGACTATAGTCAAGTGTAGTGTAGACTATATTTTTCTCTACTAGTTCTCCAGAGAAGGAGAGTAAATAATAAATAGAATAGTGGGATAATAGTATTTGAATTAGTCGTAGAGATTAATCCCCGTTAAGTTGGGGATATAAACGAACATAGTTCTACTGTATAGTAAACAGTTTAAGTCGTTGCGACAAATTGTTTGACAAATCTTAAATTATAAACATAAATCAGTTTAAAAATAATTTAAAAATTAAATTATTATCCTTCTACATTTCTAAAAGGCGAGCCTTCAATTTCAAATCTGTAATGTTGCATATTTAAAACTTGCCCATCTCAACTAATACGACCTATAGGGTTTGGCATGGAAGCGTTTTTAATTACAAATTAATTGTATATATATTGAATAACGAGCACATGGACGTATGCGACCGTACAAAGTTAGTCACAAAAAATTTAATGTTTGTTTTGTTTTCAAATTAATGTGATACTTATTATACAAAGGATACAAGAGTTGGGCGGAAGGTGCCTAATATAAGAGGACATTTTAAATAAAGTCCCCCAAACGTACAGTGACAATAAATAATACCGGATAAAAGTAGGGAATATTTAATGAGAAATAAGTGATGTCTACTTGAAAATAGATGAATATCTGATGGAATAAGTGACTATATGTGGATGCATTCCAGTAGGAACCGGGGTAGAAATACAAACCGTCCGAACTTGTTGAGGGCCGCTCATCTTACTAGATTATACCAGTGTGTGACATGTGGCAACGACTTTAATTTCACCACGTTCATTTTGTGTTTCTACCGTGTCTAATATGTTTCTACCGGTTCAAACAGTTCATATTTTTACCTCGATTTGTTTTTTTTTTATATATATAGGGATGCATTCGGCTACAAAGCATGTTAGAATGTGAAATGGCCGAAGTGGCTGATAGTCATTCATCTGGCGAGATTATATCAGCGTGCGACATGTGGCATTCAATTTACACTATGTTCATTATGTGTTTATATCGTGTACGTAAAGGTATCTAATATGGTTTATATCATTTTACAATGTGTTTATACCATGTTCATACCCTGTTTATACCACGTTCCTATCGTGTGCGTACCATGTGCACACGGTTCATACAATTTGAAATCAGTTTATACTATGTTCGCATTATGTTTATATCGTGTGTGTGTGTGTGTGTGTGCGCGCGCGCACATGTATCACTTTAGAGTTTAGACCCATATGTGATCTCAAAATTTTGATCCGTACCAAGTCTCATCACGACGCGACTCTCGAATCTCAAAACTTTTACTCGTCGTCCTATTTGGATCCATTAGTTCTAGGACTGTAAACGAGTTGAACTTTTAACTAGACGCTCGAGCTCGATTTTTTAAATATTCGGTTCAGACTCGTTATACTCGAGCTCGAACCGAATTTGAGCAGAAGATTGAGCTCGTTTAATAAACGAGCCAAGCTCGAGACCTTTTAAGACTCGATTGGCTCATTATCCGTCTTGTTTAATATTTGATTAATTAAATATATATTTATTAATCTATTTTTTAAAAATTAGTAAATATTTATAATGAAAATAGACGAACCAAATTGAGTTGAGTCGAGCCGATCTCGAGCAGGCTCATTTATTATTAATGAATCATATATTTCAAACGTTTATTTATATTTTTAATGAATATTTGTATTCAAAATTAAGCGAACCCAATCTAGCCGATTCGAGCTCGAGCTTGCCTACTTTTTTTTCGAGCTGAATTCAAGTTTAGTTACATAAACTCGTTCGATCCCAACCTTGAGCAAAACACTTTGTTCACGAGCCGAGCCCTGCCAAACTAAGGCTCGATTCGGCTCGTTTACACCCCACTACCATGAGAGCAGTCAATCACAGTCATGTCAATCTTACCAAAAATAAGTATTAACTGACTCGTTTCATAAATTGTTAGACACTAAACGGTCATGTAAAAACTTCATGATCAACAAGACTAGTCGGGGATTTTAAGAACACTACTCATACCATTGTCGGGAAGACTGGGTCTAGGTTAAGAGTACACACAAAAAAAACTTATACACATTAAAATCATACATTTAAATTTGAATGTGAAATATTTGGGAAATTATGTTAAGGTTCCAAAAAATAGTATTTCAACTTAAATTTTCAATCGAATGAAGGCTAAGTTTAATAATGTGATTCTCTGCATCCAATCGAGATGGAAACGGAGTAAGAAAATCAAATGAATTAGAGGATGGGGTATAAGATAAAAGATGAGGGCAATATCGACTTATGTAAGTCTATTGTTATTATTTTTGAAAAATAACGCTTCAATACATTTAAAAATTTACGTTTTTAACTTTGATATGATTCAATTTTATTTTACTATTTCTCAATACTTAACTTACAAAAAGAAATTTCATTCACTGACAGAGAAAAAAATTGATTTTCTACTTAGGGCTTTAAAACTTTTCTTTAAATGACAGGAATACCCCTCTAATTAATTATTAATTGTATTCCATGATGAAATGGCATAAACACCCTTTCTCATTTCAAGCTTTCACACAAATGCCATTTTCCTTCCACCCTCATTTTCTACGATGGCATGTTTCGGAAATGAAAAAATAATTAGTTGCTTTCACTTGATTTCGTATTTGAATTTGCATATGATTTCGTATTTGGATTTGCTCAAAATACGATTTCGCGTTCGGATTACTATGATAAACTCGATTGGTTTCATTTTGAATTTCTATGATAAATTCGATTTTATATTTAGATTTGCTCAAAATATGGGTTTGGGTTGTTCATGCTAGAATATGCTGAAACTAGCACTGACTACTAAGCTAAGCTTCAATCTTTTGTAAAAGTTCGCCTCGTTTAGAATGTTAAATTAACCGAAAAGTTCTAAAAACAACATCATGATACTCACCGTCTTCAACCTCCAGTGCATGTACACATAAATTTGATTTGGTTAACAAAATCTTACTTGAATTTTGACAATGTATTTGCCTACACAACTCCAATTTTAACGATTTCAAAGTCAAAATATTTGAAATTAAATTTATAACACGTTCATATCCAAATTATGACAAAAAAGCACAAAATTGAGATTATGTTCAAAACCTCACACATTACTGAAAGTTAAATGGGTCCACAACAAGTATGGAGGAGATTAAAATTTGGCGTTGGTGGTGGGTAGGGGGTCCATGTTTTTATTCAAATCTCTCTCATCAATGGAAAGTACATTGAATACCTTTCCTAGCAATGACACTTCCAATCGACGGACAAACTAACAATCAAATACATTCATACAAGTTCCATAACTTCCAACGACAAGTAATACTAATTTTTCCACACTACCAAAACAACATATCACTTTTTCCACATAAATACAGTAAACAAAAATAATACATAATCTGTACTGTACACATCTTGTGTTCCTTCACTGATTTTTCTTCACTTTCTGTGCCAGTGTTGGATGTTAAAGAAAATTCAGACAAATGAAAGATTATAGATGCATGTACAAACAAAGGAGCTATAATAATATTACTATTCTCCGAGGGCCTTTAGCTCTTGAAGATCATCATCATGATCATCATGGCATTTCCATTCCCACCGATTAGTGAGTTAGCATTTCACAGTTGAAACTCTGCAGATTCTTTATCAGACAACAATCAACAACCTTCAAAACCCACAATCCATCTCTCTTTCCAACAACCATAGCAGAACAGATCTTTCTTCTTCTGTATGATTTGAACCATAGCGTACCTGGATTGATCGGCCAGTCGATCTGTGTCATCGATGAATCGTCTGCTGGCAGGAACTTCCAATCCTAGACGGGCCTCCTCCTCCTCCGTCGTCGTCGTCATTCTTATCATTTTCCGCAATAATGCTTGCTCCGGGTCTGTTGGATTCCATGGGCATGTCCAATCATCTATGGATTGCTCCGGCTTTACCTTAAACCCCTACCCGATGGCCTGCCTGAATTGTGAGCAAGCGCTCGAGGCACGTTGAACTCCTTGGGCAGGGCTTCCATATCCATGTAGCAGTTCCTGGCTTTGGCGTCTTTGATCAGCGCGGCCCAGTCTTCAGATTGCATCAGAGCATTCGCATTCCCCATGACCTGTTACAAGTACTAGCACCGTTAGTGAGGGTGTGGAGGTGCATATAGGAATTGAAGATGGAGGAAGAGAAGAGAAGAGAAGAGCATACCCAAAGTGCCCTTCTTGCTCGGGTAAGGGCAACGTTCATTCTCCGGATGTCTGCAACAAACCCAACCCCGTGGCTTGAAGCGCGCACGCAGGACATAATAATGACATCGCGTTCTTGACCCTGGAAAGCATCTACTGTGTTGATGTAAATATCTTTTCCGTCTTCTGAGTTCATGACATCCTCAAATTCTCGTTTAAGGCATTTGAATTGTAGCTTGTATGGTGTGATGATGCCTACAGTCTGTTTCCTCAATCCTGCAGATTTCACAACTCTCTGGAGATGCTCGTACAGGCGAAGACAGAATTGTGCTTCATGTATGTTCTGATATGAAACAGATCCGCCTCTATGTGACTCCCTCCCATGCGTGATATCAAAGAATACATAAGGCCTAAGTAAAGGATCCTTGTGATATACTTCGTCGGGTAAAGCTGTAATGCTCTCACTGTCGGTAAGGCGAGCTTGATAAAAGTACCTGGAAGGAAAATCCCGGATTTGAGGATGCATCCTGTATTGGACGGACAACAGCATTGTCGGGCATCCAGCGAGCTGGAATCTTTCAAAGAGGCTTCTACTGTACAGCAAGGTTCCGGCTGCCTTGCTGATAACAGTTGCGGGAAGCTGTTGCGGATCCCCAACAAGAACACATCGTGCCGCGCCAAGGGAAAGGGGAGGAAGAATTGCCACTTCACTGGCTTGTGCGGCTTCATCAATGACTACCATATCAAATCCATGGGTAAGACGAGAGAACAGCTTACGACCACTGCTTGAAACAGTAGTGAAAACAATCTCGGCCTCATTGGCAAAACTTGCCTCTAGATTGGCACGAGCTTCCTCCATGTTGAAGTTACCGCCAGGACGGAACCTGCTTTCCAAAATAAGAAAGCGTGACATCTCAACCAGAACTTTATCCCTGCCTTCCACTGCTTCCGCAAGTTTCTGGAGCATCAAGTCTCTGTTCTGATCACGAGCCATCAGGACATCAGGGTCAACACCAACCGATCCTTGGGAACGGACATCTGCAGCTGTTGCAGTAAGTGTTCTTTGAAGACGGGCTATAAGCTGTGCAAACTCAGCTTCACGAACTCTTAAGTGGCGCATCCATCCATAGACTTCATCCCGACTCTTCACCAAAAGCTGCTCAGTTCTCCGCTCAACAGATACTGCTTGAGCAGCACGTGTCTGTGAATCAACCCCGACGCGAGCAACATCCGGTCGATAAACTTTCATCTCGCCATCAATAAATCCACGATCAAGAACTCGGGCCAGAAGCTCATCAGTTGCAGCATTAGAAGGTGCACAAACAAGCATTCGAGGTTTTGGACAAAGTTTGGGAAGTGTGCGAAACAGATTTTGGTCCATGTTTTGAAGAAGCTCATCAATTGAACCCGTGGGAACATTTTCTGGGCTGCTCTCGTTTTGCTTATAGCTTTCAGGGGCTAGTTTCTTCAGTAATGCGGCGTAGTAATGTTGATACTGAACCAGATGGATTACATTTAGCATTCCCCAAACTGTGTGTGTCTTACCTGTTCCTGGAGGACCTTGAACAAGTGTAAATGGCCATGGATTCTTTGTGGTCCCGCTACTAGTGCCAGCTGCAGTATGCATAGCTGCCCATTGAATGGCACCCAATTGAGGCCCATTGAAGCTCTTATGCAAATGATCGGTAAAGTTCTGTGTAAAACATTCAGGCATAGCAGGAGGTTGTTGCTCATATTTTGGGAAGTATTCTGGACTGGGCTGAAGGATTGCATTTTGCATCTAGAAAAAAGGAAAAAATCCCATTAATTTGTTATACAAAAACAATATGAACTTGAAAAGAATAAACCATTACATAAATATCCATTACTCACCTGCGCATTAAGCCGGCGAAATGCATGCAAAGCAACATACTCCCGCTGTGTTGTTGCAAGAGAACCAAGCACAGTTAAAAACCAAATGCCTTTAGGCTGAAGTTTCCTCAAAATATGATCATCAGTACTACAGAAAAAGGTTAAAGGCAGGGGTGCATAAGAATGGTACAAGAAAAATATGGTACTGCAAGTAAAAATAGATCGGGCATTAAATAACTATGAGATTGAGGAGTCAGAACCAACCTGTTGGGATCATAAGAGTCCCCAACATAAAAATGGAGGACAGCTCCAGGAGGATCGCGAGTATCAACAGGGATGTACCTCCTAACAGTACCGGCAACGCGTCCACTGATCTCAGGATCCTCCCCATCTTCAACAGATGGGTTGTTGCTCCGCTTGGTTCTGACTGCTGGATATAATGGGTTCGCATGAGAAAAATTAAGGAAAAAGAATTTCAGTTCAGGCGAAAAGGAATCTGTCTTGCACAAACCTGATCCAGGCTTGGGAGAAGAAAGAATTGCTACGTCTCCTTCCTTAAATGCCCACTTACACTCATTAGCTGGAATGACTATCACATCATACCATCCTGAGCAGCAAAAACAATACAATTATATAAAACGAGTGACGCTTGAACCAATCCCACAGCAGCAACTAGAATTATCGATAACATAAGGATACATTGCATGACAATACCTCCATTTTTAGAGGATGTGGGTCAACAGGAATTCCAATTTTACATAATGCAATGAACTACTAGCTTGCCCAAAGTCTATTTGTACACTAGCAATTCATCCTTTGTCTTTTCATAAGACACTCAAACAATTGTGAAAGGTCTCTGTATTGTGGTGTGTGTGTATACGTATATATACACAAGTGAAAGCCTTTTGTTACCATAGTACACTTAATCAGTTGTGGAAGTACTGAAAGTGTATGCAAGCATATCATAGATGACTTGCTTGCTTTTTACCAGGACATTTAGCGTTTCAGCCACAATCACTTGGACGATTTGCAACCACCCCAAAAACAATTGTAGGGGTGGTCTTGTCAGGAACATGACAAAATGTAAACCGGCCAACTCTCTAGGCAATTAGCTAGTCCCATGCGCTAATTTCAGAAATGCATTATTGTAGGAAAAACTTAATTACTAGTAATGATTAATACCTCTTTCTCGCCTCTCGATGCTCCTTAAGCGGACCATTACATGTGTGTCTCTAGAAAATGTTTCAGTTAATTCTTCCCAAGTACTGTAAAGTTGTGCCCGACATTCCTCAAAAAGCAAAGGCTCAAACACTCTGACATACTCTTCAACTGACTCAAATGAACCAGGAACACGCTGGAGTTCTGCATCCTCTGATAATCAACAACAAAAACAGTTTTAGAAAGATAAACTACTACTAGGAAAAAAATAAGCTTCCAGAAGGGCAGGAACAAGAAATAACTCGTGTAGGAAATAAAAAAAGACTCAAACTAAAATCCAATATACATTCATAAACTAACAATTAATACCATTGCCAGTCAATAGAAACTAATTCGTAGAAAACTTCCAGCAGCATGATCCAATCAAAGGAAAAGTTCAAAGTGATGGGTAAGGTTATCCAGACCCCTCTTATCTTTTATGATTTAATCAACTAGGAAATACAAGGTAAACAAACAGTATAATTCACAAAGAAGAATTCAGTTTAACATCTAAAATTATCAACCATCCCCTCCCCTTTCCCCCACAACACACACTCAGTGACAGGGATATCCTCCATCCAACAGGCTCTCCTGACAGATGGATGCACATCACATGTAGCAGTACGAGTCCAATCCAATATGCTTAGGCCTGACCAATGCAAATATCAGGATTTATTGCTCAATAATTTATTGCTCTTCAAATCACAGTTCAATTTATTGCTCAATAATCAACCTAAGTAATATCAACAAACCCAATATTAACAATTATCAGTAAGGAAATGGCAAAGATAACAGCAAGCACAGAATTGCCGACTAAAAGACAAATAAGGCATACCAACATATTAGCATTAATACCTGGGTTATGCCAAAACTTCTTATTGGTCACTTCCCGTATAAGGCGTTCCACCGACGAATCTTGATATGAGGTGCTGGTTACACTTTGCTTCTTGACAGAAAGATGCTTCTTGTTCCCCAACTTTGGATCCATGTTGGTTTGACCAGTCAAAGCCGGTTTCCTATTCGCTAGCTGTGAGTTCTTAGGCTGCCTTGTATCAGTGGGCTGCTTCCATGAACTTTGCCTCGGAACAGGCAGTAGAGATACCTCTGCAGATAGATTGGCGTCACCATTTAACCTCCTAGGCTTTGCTAGTAGTCCAGAACTCATATCTCCAGTACATTCAACTTTAGGTTCACTGAAGTTCATAATGGCGTTTCCTTCATCAGAAGAAACATCTTGTTTGAGATCCATAACTGTAGGCTGAATCTGCTTCTCTCCAACACGTTCAGCAGGCAGAGGAGTAGTTTGGACGTCTTTGATGATACGCGTTGTAGCAAGTGCTGGAAAGTTCTGCCTCCTCGGAGTTGAAGTTTTAATAGGACCAGCTTGCTTGACATCCTCTAACTTAAGAAACATGGTCTGTCTATTACGTTTCTTTCCTAGCATAGCCTCTTTCTGATGGTCAACTTTCCTCTTCATAGAATTACTGGCATACCTGAGTGCATAACTTGGATCGGCAGCTTTAACATGTTTTGCAATCAAACTATGTTCATCCTGACCATCTACAGATAAATCCCCTCTGCCATTGCTTTCTAAGTTCCTCATATTGTTGCCCTTCAGACCATCAATATCTGAATCAGATTTTAGTGAAGTGTGGCTGTTAATTTCTTCCTTCACGAGTTCAGAACTTTTATTGTCATCACAAGAAACACCCTGAGCAACCAAACCATAAACATTGCGGTTGGACATGCTGTGCTCATTTGAAACTTTGTCCTGTTCTTGAAAGCTACTGCTTTCAGTTGTGTCAGCAGCACCCTCAGCATCAGACCATTCTCCTTCTTCCCTGTCTACAGCTTGATGATTTGTGGAACTGAAAATTACTGGCGATGCTTCTGCCTGACCATTACCCACCTTAGATAGTGAAGCAACCTTGGGAATCCGATCCCCTGCTCTCTTCTGGTCAACACCTACATCATGAACACTAGCAGCTTTGTGTCGAATGAAAGGCTGGAAACCTGACACAGTCGTTGCATGTGAGAACCCGTGGTTAGTTAACATATTCCGGGTATCTGTCGATGCTGAAAGCATGTCCGGAGACTGGGAACCGTTCGGTGGGCATGCCCTTTGAGGCTGCAAGCTGAAGACACCATCACTCTCCTCAAAATCAGCTTCGGCAGGGGGTTCATTAAGATCAAATAATAGCTTTCCTCGAGAATCCATCTCATATGTGAAGGCATATAAAACTAAACTGTGTATCCAAAATGTTGAACTGGCACTCCTCCTATTATCTTGTATGAATAATCTTTAATTAAATGAGTATGTCCCTGCAAATCAAGTCCCAGCAAAACAATCTAATAAAAAACCTAATGGTAAGTAACAACAGCAAATACGATAAGAAGGAAAGTTGTTGCAAACTAAATTCTTTATACAAGAGCACACAAAATTCTAGAATTGATTCAAACACTAAATTCAACATAATC
Organism: Geranium brycei; assembly: GCA_036897365.1. Taxonomy (NCBI): domain Eukaryota; kingdom Viridiplantae; phylum Streptophyta; class Magnoliopsida; order Geraniales; family Geraniaceae; genus Geranium; species Geranium brycei. The sequence goes on from JAYMTP010002147.1 coordinate 14,642, forward strand.
ATATTAAAAAGACAAATTACGAAAAGAATGCTTTTATGGCCAAATCAAGCCATTTCAAAGCATAACATAACCTCAGAAACATAAACCCAAAATCCAATAGAACCAAAACATGCAATGCCTAACCATTTCGGCAAAGCACACAATGACTCAAAATGTATAACCAACAAGAAGTTTACCAAGGAATTGCACGCAACAAATGTTATTTCCCTCAAGATATAAACAACACCTCACACAATTGAAAAAACATGCAAACACCCACAACTGATTACCCTAAACTTAAGCAAGAACTCATCATTTGCAAGTTGTTTACACATTCATGCCATAAACATACTCAAATCAAACTAATTAAGGGGAAAAGAGACAGGCTTCAATGCAAGAAATGAAAATGCAAACAATCCAGTGCTCAATAGAATGCAACAAATAAAATGCCACACACAAATCAACCACTAGTAAACAAACTATGAAACTCAATCAGACACCCTCCAATGGCACCTTCCAACCAGAACCTGTTCATTCACACCAGTCCCATAAAACCCTAATTAACAAGCACACGAGCAACAACAGTAAACAACCCCGAAAACACAATCAAACACGAGATCAAAACCCATGCACTCCAATCCCAATCTCACACCAAACCACAAAACTTAGGGTTTCAACAACCACCCACTCCACAACAAATCTAAATCTAAAGCAACAAGCCCCACAATCCAAAATGGAGCTCACAACACACGAAAGTCCAGAACAGATCGAACATTGAACCAGTCAACACTCCTCAGTTATTTCCGATCTGTTCCAATCCCTCCATCAACTCATTTCCAACTCAGAACACATCCAATTCCGTTCCGCTCAGGAAAAAATTACAGGAAATTAAATTAAATCGCGATTGCACAATCAAATCGAAATCGAAATTCCTCGAGTTAAAGATCCGAATCTTTACCTCTCTGAGACCAAAAATAAACCTCCCGAATCCAGAGAACGAAGAGTAGCGAGAGAGAGAGAGAGAGAGGCTCGTAGTCGTTGTCGAGAGAGAGAGAGGCTTTTGAGCAAAGAGAGAATGAGAAATTATATGATGGAAGGAAAGGGCGTGGTCGCGCCTTTATATAGGAAATATCGAGGCCCCTCGCCGGCCGGGTTTTTCTCCGGCCACCGTTCCCGGCGGCGTTTAAGTCTTCCTATTTATTATCCTTCTAATGATGTCATTTACCGATGCGAGTTCCCCAAAACACCCTCCGCGTTTGGTCATCTCCTGTCGTTTCGATGGGGATGGTGAGGGGCGTTGTTGTACTTTCGGTTTGTTCGGATCCGCTCGTTGGGCCTTCATTTGTTCAGCGGACGTGCGCCGTTGAGTTTGGGCCTTTATTGGGCCGATACAGTTTCGAGGGTAGTATGGTCATTTCGGGCCAGACCATTACAGTTCTTTTCGCGCTGGTGACGTATGTTTACGAGGCTGTCTCTATTCGTGGGTTGAATTAGGCACTGTTAATGAGATGTTTATGTATTTAAATTTTATACTAATGATAGATTAATTAATTTCATGTTTAAAGTATAAAAAATTGTTGGAGATATAAAAAAAAAGATAACGATTATTATCACACTAATGAACAAAGAGAAGAAAGGTTTGGTGCGCCTTGGCTTCAGGAGGGGAAATTAATTACGGTATTAATTAAGTTTTTGGCCATTTTCGTTGAGACTAATTATTTGGTAAGACCTATTACAATATGTGCATAATTATTAATTTTTGTTTACAGTAACTGGTCACTGGATTATTTGTACTAAGCCCAGAAAGTTGTATTTATTGGGCCGAAAAAGCCCATGAACTCATTATTTCAAACCAACAAAGTTGATGTTAGTAGTTTTGGTAGAGGTTTTTTTATCACTGATAAGTGATGAATTAAGGGCATTTCACTTTTTAATTGTTTTTCCTCTTAATTATTATTGGGCTGAAATTTGGGCCGAACACACAAAATTTACCCGGATCGACCCAAAAACGGTCGGGTCTGTTAGTTAGAATAAAAAACCGACCGGGACGACCAGTTTCGATTTCGGTACAGAATTTCTCACGACCGACCTGGTTAGTTCGATTTAATTATATAGAGTCGGTTCGGTTAATCGGCCCTTGAACACCCAAATTATATATGTTTTATTGCATTGGGCCAGAAAAGGCTGGGCCCATCATAGTCTAGAGTGTAGCCCAAACTCATACCACTTTCATCATAAGAGTTACAATCTAGAACAAGCTCTTACGCACAAGTACCAAGTTGTAACATCTCTCTTGTAAGTGAATATCGTAATTGGTTCTGTTTTGAACGTGATCTTCATCTGTCATTATATTATTTTCAAAAAACATATATGTGAAGAAGAAATTTGGTGAGAACTTCCTCATCTCGTGAAAACCATCATGAAGAAAACACATGGCGCGACCACCGATTTTACGGCTTTCTTGTTACACCACTTCCCCTACATGATTCACTTTTAGGTTATAGTATAGTTACCGCCCCTCCTGCTATCACGCTTCCCGTATTTCTCATTAGAATGCTTGTCTATGTCAGTAAATTAAGAAAATTATTTCATTTACATGAAAACCCAAAAAATATTATATATATTTCTGCACGATATTATTTTTATTTTTTAATCTATTAAATTTTTTTTATCACTGTACTCAATTTATGTTAGATTTTTTAGACTTAATTTTTCGACGTTTTAATTATTTAATAAACGAAGGTGCGCCATGTAAATATCATAATCAAATTAATCCAGAGTTTCCTGGACTAACACTAATGACTAATAATTAATGAGTTGATATAGCAATAGCTCTCAAATTTTCTTCTCCGAGGTAGGTTTCGATAATCAAGTCAAGGAGTGTTCATAAAAAAGTCTAAACCTAGCTAGAGATGGTCCTCTCCTACATATACACATTGGTATATATAGCTACCTAAGTCGGTCGGTCCATAAGTTCAACATCTAATTGGTCCAAACCAACCACTTTTTTTTAATATTTAATCAATAAATCTTAAACAACTTATAGATCTCATATATAAAAATGTAACCTTGAAGAAGTTGACTGTCTTTATCTCATGACTTGGAATCTGATCAAAGATTAAAAAAAATTTATATTATTTTTTACTAATTAATGTGAAATATTGAGTTCGAATCTTGATACATGTGAATTTTTTTTTGAATATTACAATTTCTTGAACATTGGTCTAAAACAGAATATTTTTCTGATTGGCTGATAAAAAAATTTGATTGATTATAGTGAAATTAACCCAAATATATGTTAATGATTTGGTCCGTTGTGAGAAAGAAAGTAGGTGGGCATGTGAACATATATAAGAAAAGTAGAAGCTAATAAGGTGAGAAAATTAAAGAGAGCCCCCACAAAATCAAAAGCAATATCTGGAGATTTCTAATAATGACATGAAGCTGCTCTGAAAATGACTACAATTTCTTGGCTTGATCTCAAATTTCTTTGGGTTTTAGCATAGTCTATGACCTACACTCACACCTTTCCAGCTCATGAACACTAAAGAGTCACGCATCAAAATCTTGCAATTTGCATGTGATCATATGTATAGGTTTTACAAGTTGCCAATAAATTCTTGTAAAAATTATATACAATGTTAACCAAGAATATTTACACAATATTCTTGATGAGCATGGAGAATGTTAAAATTCAATCTATCGACGAATTTAAGTGTTGATGCATGAAAAGATAATGGATCGGAAAAAAATGTCATACAAATTCGACTCAATACTTGATTTTTGTCTTAGTTGATCTTAAATCTTAATTCGACATTAGAAGTATATTGATTTTTCTCATATGTTCACACAATTTTTCTGTAAATTTTAAAAAATGGCGTGTGAATATAAAATCGATTAAATTATAATATTGCAATAAATCATATTTCAACTATATTGTCAAATTAATAAGTAACCGAGTACAAACTATTATTTATCATTAGTTGAAAGATGATTAAATCTCAAAACTCCAATGGTACTCCATACACTTAAGTTAAGATAATGGGCTATTTATATGTGGGGGAGAAACATGAATTCAATTAAATAATTAGATGCAACGGAAATAAATAATTATTTTCACTTGTACAAATCTTACATTGGTCTATTAAGGAGAGTAAATCAAGCAAGTTAATTGTTAATCTTATATGTATTGGATCGTGTATACAAAAAAGCCCACTAGACCCAGTTATGACCTAACCCTAATGTATCATTGTATCCTATAAATAGTTGTCTCCCGTACTCGTTTTATTCATTCAATACAATACCGTTCCATAAATATTATCATGGTATCAGAAGCTCTCTAGGTTATTTTTCGTTCCAAACCCTTTTTCAGCTCTGGGATCCGTTCCTGACCTCAGGAGTTAAGATAATGGGCGTTTATATGTGGGGGGAAACATGAATTCAATTAAATAATTAGACGCATCAGAATTAAATAACTATCCTCACATATGCAAATCTTATATGAATCTATCAAGCAGAACGAATCAAGCAAACTAATAAATATAGCAAACAAGAACACAAGTAACACACACAATTGTAGCGTAGAAAACCTCCATAACTCTAAAAAAACATGTTGCGGAGAATTAAGCATAATCTTGGAGGAGCACCCAAAGAAAACTCATATACACATTACACTCTTTCATCCTATCTGAGCCTCACCATGAGATGAGCCGCTCATTGGTTTTGTCTTAGACAAAGATGAGAGTACCCGACCCACTTAACCCAGAGAGCATACATAATTTGCATCTGATACCACTATTGGGGAGAATCGAGTCTTACTTGGGAGGAGCACCCAAAGAAAACACGTATACACATTAGAGTACATCTTTGTCCCAAAGACTAGCATATTAGATTCAATGTGTACATAAATTCTCCTTATACTCAGTACTCTTCCGACGTGAGACTTTTAATTCACATATGGACCTAACGTTATATTGGTATTAGTGTATGAAGTCATTTTAAAAAAAATTTACTTCAACCATATCCTCTACATTTAATTTTAGTACATAAGTAAAATTTTATTTTACTTGCATGAATAAATAAATATAATAAATACTACAATTAGTATATGGGTTTTCCAATAGCGCACACTACATTTAAAATTAGTGCAATGAGCGATTTGTATTAAAATATGATAAAAAACAAAATTTTCATTTTTCAATCGCAACCGGTTATTTAGTTTCCGGTTAAAATTAAGCGTCTAATTTATTTAATACGGATTGAACACATCGAAATCTTGAACCATAAGTTCAACGGCTATTGATAATACAAAACAAGTTACGTGCTATAGTTTCTTACAAGTTCAAGTTTGATGTAACGTTTAATTAACATGTGACTATGCCTTGGAGTGCGGCCCACCTCAAATGATGCGAAACTTGAACTATTTCTGTTTTCGGTACATTTCGGTCAATGCCACAAATTAATTTCCTCTCTTAAGAAACATGTCATCTATGCATTGCCGGATCAATTCAATGTCAATTTCAATGAAAATCATTTAACATATGCAAGTTGCAATTGCTTAGACAACATTATATCATTGGAGTATAATTTGAGTTTTAATTATATATTTTTGTTGCCCATAACAATTTTTTAATACTTGAAATTTAGCGGTTGACACTTTAGACTCGTAACCAGAAATCGAATCATAACTGAACTGGAACCAGAACTAGAGAACCGAGAACCACGGATAACAAGTCCAGTTCTAGTTCTAAAAATGAAGGAACCATAAATTTTTTATTCGGTTTCGATTCTTAAAATATAAAACCGGGAGTACTCGAAACCGGATCGGTTCACTAAACAATCATCGAACTATCATCAATTTATATGAAGAATAGAGATAGAGTACGTGAACCGAAAAATGAACCGATAAATGTATATTACTTATATTTTATTATTATTATTTTATCAACAAATTTTATAATTTAATTGAGTTTAATAATTAAGTCTCAATGTGTTTTTGTTAGAACCTTTAATAATTATAAATTTCATCTTAAACCACATAATAACAAAAATAAAGAGTCAATCAGTTCTAGCGGATGGAACCGAGGATCCGAACCAGATAAACGGGTCTAAAATCAGAACCGGCCTATTATATAATAGTTCAGTTCCGGTTCTCGATTTTTTAGAACCTAGAACTTC
>JAYMTP010002148.1:0-20795 GCA_036897365.1 Geranium brycei
CCAAGAGGCTTCTCGGTCTCGGTCGTGCTCGCGTGTACGTGATCAATTCAAAATTTTTTTTGGGTTTTGGACCAAAATAAAAGCTCTGATACCATGATAAGAATATAGAGTATTATTGAATTGATATGTATCCAAAGAGACTATTACAGTATATATAAGCTACAAGTACCTAAGATTACAATATAAATAAAAAACTTGTTGAGAATAGGACAAATATATATAATTACAATTAACACTTTTATTGCTTATAGGACCTAAATTAATTAAGTGGTGACTGTTGACCTATGCTAGTGACTCCATTTGACCACTGACTGCTACTATATAAATATATATATATATGTGCTTAGTCATACAACATACACTGTATGTGGCCAAATGAGAATATTCGGATAAAAGAAATGTCGAGGAAAATATTCATTTTTTGCATGTGTTGATTAATATGATTTTTAGTCAAGCCAATGCCATTTCATTTTTCTCCATTACTTACGTAGGCTATTACGCATCCAATACAAGTTGATGCAAGTGAAAGTGAAAAGCCTCACCACAAACAAAATCAGCTTATACATTAAAAATTAATTTTAACGTTGAAAATAAAGTTGAGTAGGTAACTAATTAAAAGCTAACCACATACATTTCACTCGTGGTGACATATATCTCAACTTTGAAAATAAAGTTGAGTAGGTAACTAATTAAAAGCTAACCACATACATTTCACTCGTGATGACATATATCTCCACTTTGAAAATAAAGTTGAGTAGGTAACTAATTAATTAACCGTCTCATACTTATTACATAATCCTTATCAATTAGCTCATAATCTTTAATTAAAAATTCTAAAATAAGTATTTATTTAGTAGGTGAATCCGAGGATATATAAAAAAAATTTGAAGCATATATTTACTAATCCCTATTCCCTTCCAAAAAAATAAATAAACAAACAAAACACTCACCATGGGAGATATAAAACAATATTGTGTCTATTTTAACATTGTATTAATATAATTAGATTATTTTCTAACTTCTAACTAGTATATTAGTTATATTATGTGATCGTACATGTCCATCGACCATATATATATATGTATATATATGAAAATACTACTTGGCGTAGTCGTTCAATATGTTTTTTTTCTAGCCCAAGGTCAGAGTTGGATGCCCAAATAAATGAGTTTGATTTTTCAACATGTACACTACTAGCAATTTAATTATAACTACTTCCAACAAAACCACACTTGGAATCTTGGTCGTAGCAATTCGCAAGAGGTAGCGGCAAAGATCCCAAATCCTCGAGCATCCACCACGTGTTTCAATGGGGCTGGCCATAGTCAAATCTACTCTCTGACGCAGACATGTACTTATTCTTATATATATATATCAACCAACACTTCACAATTCACATCATATCTCAATAACGATCTCTAAAACTTAAATTTTTAGCCTCTCTAGCTACACCCATTATTTCAAATGGCCAACTCTCTCTCCATCACCTTCCTACTTGTCCTCGCGACAGCCACTTCGCTTTTCACATCCGAGGCTCGTCCAATGCCTATAACCCGAGGGGTTGAGGCGCTCTTCGAAGGGTTGTACATCGGAGCTGTTAAAACCGGTGGCCCAAGCCCCGGTGGAAAAGGCCATGCCTTCACCCAGGCCCAGACCCTCGAAGAAATCAAGAACTCTGGTCCGAGCCCGGGTGGAGAAGGTCACTCCTTCACCCAGGGTTATACTCTGGGTGGTATCAAGAACTCGGGCCCAAGTCCTGGTGGAGAGGGTCATGCCTTCACCCAGAATCATATTCTAGGTGGAATCAAGAACTCGGGCCCGAGTCCTGGCGGAAAGGGTCATACTTTCACCCAGGGTTATGTTTTAGGTGGGATCAAGAACTCGGGCCCTAGTCCTGGTGGAGAAGGTCATGCTTTCACCCAGGATCATGTTCTTGGTGGAATCAAGAACTCGGGCCCGAGTAGTGGTGGAGAAGGTCATGCCTTCATTAACAATCATATCATGGGAGAAGAAGGTCCCAGTCCTGGCGAGGGACACTGATTCATAATGCTGGCATTCTCGGATTCTTCTATTCTTTCAATATTCTTTATGAACTTTATTCACTGATGCATATATATAGTATATATTTTTCTAGTGCTATCGATTTAGTCGACTGTCTTGGCAATGTAGCTACAAGATCCAAAAGAGGTCATTACTTCATGTTCTTTAATTTTGTTGTTTATCCCATACTCTTATTTTGAGTATAATTATATATAAGAAAACTATGTTAAGTTCATTCATTCTTGGCATTGTTACATTAGAATTTGAGGTTGATATATTATTTCATTATAATTTGCAGCTGTCAAAAAGTTGATATATTATTTCATTGTCTTTGCTACATATTAGAAGATCAATTCAAATAAAATCTCAATCTAACAATTAGAGTATCAATTATAGTTTTTGTATCTTTACACTTACATCAAGTTATAATCTTATTTACATAAAACGTCAAATAAATAGAAGTAAGTATTAAAATACTTATCAAATTATTGTATACTTCATATATTTTTGTAATAATTATAGGAGGCTGATAAAAATAGAAATAGTTTAAAACTGACCACCTTTGAGAGGAAGATACTGTTTCAATTCAACCTTCACCTTAAAACAAACAAAGGAATGCATGTGGTGCAAATAGGCCACAGTTATTTCATATTTGGACAAAATAAAATAGGTAGAGAGGTCTAGTTAAGGATTGTGTCCGTACAAATTAAGCTACGAGTTAGGGAGAATCCAAACAAGAGAGAGACGGTAACGACGGCTTCAATGAATGTGTTGGTGGAACCTAAACTTGGTCGCTTTCTTTATGTCCTATTAATAATCTATAAATGTTTTGACCATATATAGTCAAATATGGGTACCAAAACCAGCTCTACTGTCTATAGGAAACAACCTTGCAATTTCAGCATTTTGTGCCGATTAGAAATTAGACGAATGAATATAAGTAAAACAAAAGAGTTGATATGTACAAATTAGATTCATAATTTTGTCTACTAGTTTCTTTTTTTATGTACAAAAGAGTTAATATGGGTATCATGACTTAATATACTAATATTTTTGGTCAGATGTAAATTTTAATGTGTATGTAAATTTCTTTTGTGGTGTATTTCTCTTTGATAAAGTCCAACGGCGTGACGATAAAGCACGTGCCCAAATTCTAGCATGTTTCATCAAATGGAGCCTTCGAAATTGAAACTCGTCGATCACATTTAATTTGGAGCTCATTGGCCATCACCCCACTCGTCAAACGACGTAATTTTCGACATGAAATTGTGGCAAAGAGGATGTACTAAGTGAAGCTGCATACATTGTCTAATAGGAGAAGATCGACATAATAAGATGATCGTGTTCGATAGAAAGCAAATTTGTCGCTGAGCTCTGACGCGAGATTTGCGGCAGATTTTGAACTAACTTGTGTCTATGACTTTCATTTCCAGCTCCAATCCCAAATCTAACAATTATGGCTTGCAACTCCACCATCAACAATCTCTGTCGGTAAGATCAACCTTATTAGTTGGGTGTGACCGTTCCTTTTATATACACTTTCTTTCAATTCTTTTTCACGCTGGTCCCTCTCATGCTTGTACACGAGGCTTGTTTTCATTCGCGTCTCGCATATTTCGACTCACTTCGACTCACGTTGAAGCCTTCTACGTGTGGGTCATAACAAAACTGAACTTCTACGGTACCAACTGAGTCTCGAACCCAGGACATGAGTCCAAGGAAGCGAGTATACCCCAAACCACTGGGACAACACTCAGTTGGTCGGCACTATTAGTTGGTTGTGACTCTACCCTTAGTATTCACTCATTTTATTTTTAATTCTTTTCGCATGGGTTTAACATCTTTCTCATGCTCGTGTTCGCATGATGCTCGCTTAATTTCCATCACGCTCGTGTACATATGAACAACGTTTTTTCATATACAGATGTTATGATTTTATTTGATTTTCGAAAATTACAATATTCTCCCTCTACCCGAAAATCTCATCTCATCCCTCTCAACAAGACTCGAACGTAAGACCTCCCCGCGAGAGCATGTATTGGAAAGTTGCATTAAAATTAAATAAACAAAAAAGATAAAAACTACCCGAGACTCCGACGATCGCCATCCGAAAATGAGACCCTCCAAGAGCCGCATGCGGGACCATTCCTCCGGCGGCTCCACGACCGATACTGAGTCCGACTCCGACAAGGAGTTCCTTAACCCCTCCGATTCAGGTCCCTTCTCCGAAGGGGAAAAGGTCCTCGCCTGCCACAGTAATCACATTTACGCTGCCAAGGTAAGGAACCCTCTATTTTTCTGTATTCTATATGAAGCAAATTGCTCACTCTCAGTTTTGGATTCTGGTTCAATCCTGCGATTCAAAGCCCCTTTTAAAGTTTTTTCACCATGTGATTCGAGTTGGGTCAATTTCTTGTCTAATCACCAGTGTGCTTAGAATTTAATATAATTTTGTTGCCAGGTGATGAAAGTTGAGTATCATGTGAAGGAATGGAAGTACAAAGTTCATTATCTGGTATGTGATCAGAGTTTTTCAAGTTTGTTACTTGATTCTTATCACTGCTGCACAAATGTGAATGAAATTTTTTGAGGAGAGGAAGGTTTGTCGTATGTGATAGGTGTTGGTGTTTATTTCCCAGTTAAGTCGGGAATGGGAACCCAACTGAGATATGGGAAAATGTAATTCACGGTATTGTGCTGTATAACTTGAAATATAGATTCTGTCTGCTAGCTTGCTTATGTCTATAACTATTGGTAGGTCTTTAATGGGTAAAGTCAGGTTGGCTGTGTGTGGAGTATATACATGGCCATGAATAAAAGAACTTGATTTGTGTGTGTCGTCTCTCTCTATGTGATTTTCTTGTGTTCTTGCCTTGATTCCCCCCATAGCATAGTCTTCATAGAGCATAAATTTAAGAAAAATGCTATTTTTATTTCAGTAGTCGTAGACTTTTAAGGGAATTTAGAGTGCTTTGTTCTTTTTATAATACGAGTTCCATTCTTCTTCCTGTTTAGATTCTAGGATAAGGGAACCAGATGAGAAAACCATTTCCTTTTACTTTTTTAGAGCTCCTGAAGTCTTGTACTTGATCCTGAACTAAAATTAATTACGCCCTCCGATACAAAATAAGTATAATGAGTGATTTTTTTTCAAAATGGATTTAAGGATTAGTGGAGTCAGTGCTCCAGTTTCCCACCATGTGTTCCCACTTACTAAGAGTTACGTGGTAATAACTAACTCATACAAGCATATTATCGGCAATTCATGCATAATACACTTCCTCTGTTCCTCAAAAGCAAAGTGGGCTTATATTCTATTCATAAACCTTCTCGACACTAATTCCTAGTTATATCAATGTTTAGTGACACCCTCTTTTGTATTGCAGGGGTGGAATAAAAGGTCCGTATGCCTTTATTTTACGTTCCTTATGTTACAGAAGCTCCCTAAATTCTCATCTACATGTTCATGAAGCGAGGTTGTATTTGCATGAATCATTTTCTTTCTCAATCCTACATGTACTTTTCACTACACACTTTAAAATGCAGTCTCGTGTGTTATAATCTCATACCATACAAATTGTAGTTCTTTTTTTCCTTACTATTTTTCACGTGGTTAGATTATGTAGTGCCCTCTGCTGCAGCATGTTATTACTTTTTTATTCTTTCAAGACCAAATATCTTACAGCATATACCTTTCTTGCATCATGGTTGAAGCACTGATCCTTGTGACCTTGCCCTTGTATCATGTGTAATTGTATCATGTGCTTCCTTTGTCATCTTGTTCCCAGGACCCAAGTACGTCTTATTTTACATCCAGTTGGAATCCCATTAGGGGAGGAAATTCTTTAAAGGACTTTTATAGTATGAGAAGTTTCAGTTTATTAATAAAATTCAGGAAGCACTAATTTCTTGAGCATCTTAGCAGTTGGGATGAATGGGTAGGTGTGGAACATTTGATGAAATTTACAGAAGAAAATGTTCGGAAGCAAAAGGAACTCCAAGAAAAAGACAAAGATAAGGGTACAAAGCCCGGGCGAGGAACGCTTGTCAAACCCAAAACTTTTGGTTAGGTTCATCTTCTTGCTGAAGTACTATTAAAAGCCAGCTATTGATTGCATACAATTCTATTTTATTCAAAATAAGTTGATGAACAATGTGTGTGTTTCTGTGCATTATATATAGTGGTAGAAGTTATCCTTATTTTCAGTCATTGATGAAGCAACAAGGAGCCCAAGGGGAAATGTTGGAATATAATCATAATGGAAAAATGTTGATGCTAACTTTGCCATATCATTTGTCTTACCCATTAAGAAGGGGAAACAAAATAATTTACTATCGTACACTATAAGTGAGACCTAAAAAACTTGTATGTAAACAATATTGTTTGTCAGTACTTTAACATTGGAACAGTAGGGGGGGCATGCTAATTGAGTAAATGCCCTTGAAGATGATCAAGTCTTGCCGATTTTGCCAAGACGAGGGAAATAAAAGAATTGGAAGGTTAATAAATTCTGTGAAAGATGATGGAAAAGATATACATTGATAAAAAGTGATGTCTTCCTATGAGATCCATATAAAAAACGTTGTTATTGCGTTAAATTTTCAAAAGGTATTTTCTTATATCACAAGGCATGGATTTGTCTTTTCTTATTTCCTTATTTACCTTTCTAGTCTTTAAATCGAACCTAGGTGAGAAGGAAGTATGTCGATGGTTTCATATCAGGTCCCAAAGGGATAAAAGAAAGGCAGCAATTATGCGTATGTAACAAGAACTTTCTCCTAAGTTTCGTCTACATCTTCTGCAGCTTCCTGGTTAATTTTTCCTAAGTTAATTTTCTTGTCGGAAAGGTAGCAACACCTGTCTTTCTAGAACTGAATCAAATAGTATTTCAGCCTTCACTATGGCACTGTAATATGCGTCTGCTTTCTCCGATTACATATAATAGCAATAGGTTTTAGGTTAAGATACCTTATGCTTACTTTTTTTTATATTTTCTCTGTAATTTTTTTTTGGTGGACTTGCATTCTCATTGGAGAGAAAGAAGAGAATTAAGTGCATGAAAGTAATGTGGTCATGTGGTCTAAGTATGAGTGAATTCCAATAGGTTAGTTGTGATATAAAATAAATTTGAAGTTCCGTTTATAAAATTGCTTTTCTAAACAACAATAACTGCATGTGTGTGGATTGGAACTAGCGACCTCATGTTTATTACATGAAGTCTCGGTCACTTCTCCCACAACCCTTGTTTGTTTGAAAATTTACTTTGTTTGACTTGTTCATCTCAGTATGCTAGTCATGGTATTTCAATGATAAACACCTTTAGTCGTTAATTCTGATACACCAGAGCAAGCCTTTTTCTTATGCATGACATATACATGCGTTGATTGAATCGTGCTCCAGGGACAAGAGGAAAAAAACGAAAGAATGGCTCTGTGACCAAGGTGTGATCTATTTTCTTTTGTCTCGTGACCACTTTCACTCTGTTTTATGTGCGTGTATTTTGCTATAATTTTGTGTAGGTCTAGTACTATTTGCAGATGATCCGATCTATTCTCCCTTGATTTTAATTTTTTAACTTAAATATTTCATCTTAGATATGTGTAAGTTTTTATGCCTGAAGTTTCTTACAAATGGAACTTGTCTTTCATTTATTAATTGCTAGGAGAAGGGACATATGCCACTCGGAAAGCACATGAACATCCATATTCCGCTGACACTGAAGAAGCAACTAGTTGATGATTGTGAATCCATCACTCATCAGGGCAAGGTGAACTACATTATTGCTTATATCCATCTCGTACTGTTTTAAACTATGACATTCTTTTTGTTTATTTATTTATTTTGATCTGGCTTCTACATAACTGTGGGACCCAATGTTGTTTAGGAAATAGTTTGGTTGTTGTTGTTCATGTCCATAACTCCATATAACTTAGGCATAAGATTCACTCTGGTATTTTTGATATATAGCCAAGAAACCAGAAAGAAATAAAATTTCTTACTGCTTCACATTTAAAATTTGAATTTGATTTATGTTGAAAAACATCTATTTTGCAGTTTATTAAACTTCCGCGTACTCCGAATGTAGATGATATATTAAAGAAGTATCACGATTACAGGTTAAAGAAGGATGGCTCGTAAGTTCATGTTTGCCTTCTCGCACTGTTTTGAGTCATTTGTTTATGCACTCTTGTTTTTTTCTGTAGAATCTTTGATGCCGTGGCCCGTGTGAATGATTGCGAATTGCCTATTTTTCACTAAACTTGCTGTCTTGAAAGAGTTAAATTGCATTCATGAAGCAGATATACTTTAACTATTTTAGATGAACTTTTCTGTTCATTATTATTCTATGCCTTACGTTATTTGTTAAATGCTTAAAATGGTTATGTTCATAACGCTGTTTAAATTTCTAGTAGATCTTTAACATTACACTGGCTGATATAGGACCTCTGATCTTGTCGGAGAACTTAGTGAAGGGTTACATAGTTACTTCAACAAAACCTTGCCCGTGTTTCTTCTTTACAAAAGTGAGCGTCGACAATATGAAGAAGGAATATCAAACAACGTGTCACCTTCCTCCGTGTATGGTGCTGAACACTTCTTGCGCCTTTTTGGTAAGTTCATCAAAATGGTAGATGGAATCAAGTTAATTCGATATGCTTACAGAAAAAAATGTGTCTCCAATATTTTATAGCCAATACAAGCCAGGGCTTTGTAGGATTTGGGAATGTAACTATTAAAATGCATATTCCAGTGTACATCTCCATATAGTTTAGTATGTATTATCTTTTTGGCTTTTCTTCTATTCCAAGTGCTATGTATCACAAATCTGTGAACTCGGTTTCTCTGCTGCCTGCAGTGAAGCTACCTGAGCTATTAGACAATGCACAAATCGAAAAGGAGACATTGATGGAAATGCTGCCAATGCTGAATGATTTTCTCAAGTATGATGTCTTATCCATAGTGCAATCTGATCATGCATAGAACACGCTTCTTCATCTTCATGTCATGTATCATATAATACTTGGATTGATAGACTGCATCGTTTTATGCAGTTTTCTGCAGAAGAACCAGAGTACCTTTTTCCTCTCTGCTTATGGTGAGAATACAGCAGGCATGGACAAATATGACTAATTTTGGCAGCATTTCTTTCTACATTATCTGTACATAGTACGGTAGAGTTCTATGTTTTGGATACACAATTATGTGTTTGTAAAGGGCATTTTGTTGTATGTTTGCTTGTAACCTTGGCTTGGCAATGCAGCTGCCAGATACAAATAACAATCTTTCTGAGATTTTAATCAATTTCTTCAAAATTGAAGGCTTTTGGTTTCAGTTCCACTGCGAGGGTGATTACTAATTTATTCTACATCCAACAGACATTTCGATTCCCTATGGAACAAATGCATATACATATACAGGGATGATTAAATCAATGACCAGTAAGAAGAGCTACATCAGGCTGATTTAGCAGGCCATGTTGCTTGGGCTGACATGATGATTCCAACAATCACTCCAAACAGCCCTAGCGCACTACCAAAGATCTCAATCACAAGAATCTTCACAAAAAATTTAGGAGTTTTGGGCATCTGAAAGTGCACAGCTGCTTCCAATTATTCCAACGCACAGCCTGTTGCGTAAAACACAATAATCAGAAGATGAATAGGAAAAAAAGACAGAACAAATTGCTAATGTTCATTGAGTGGTGTGCCAATCTAGTCAAATTTTCAGACCCAACAACAATCTTACCGGGAGGATCACGTGGATGAATTCGTCCATCTACGTGAAATGAAGTTGAATATATTGGAAAAAGTGAATAATGATGGATTAGGTTACTCGCCCACAAACGAGGTTCGCAAAGCCCACAATAATTCCAGAGGCAAAGATGGCATATCCCGCTCTAAGAGATTCAGGTGCATATATCTGAGATGAAGGGACACTTTCCAGCTTCGTTTGGAGGATGATTGCCACAATGACCCCGTATATGGCTACGGCTTCACAGAAAATAACACTGATATAACACAAGCATCAGATAGAGTGACAGTAGAACATAACACATTTTGATAACAGAAGTTGAAGTTTAATGTGTCAACATTCACGAGAAATAATGAATTGCCAACAGAACTTGAACCTATCCATACTAACAGTGAAGTTACTTACGGTTCAGTTGGATTAATTTTCAAAGGGAATTGCCCTTTTTAATCTGTGTGCAATTAGTAACCGTCTATCCTAATTTTCATTTTTATTACCATAATGTAAAATGGAAATGGAAGTGGATCAATGGCGAGGGAATGGAAAATGACCATAAGAATATAAAAAAAATAGGGGGTGATTTTCACATGCGTTCTCCTTTACACACAAAATAACCCAAACATAGACTAAGAATGATTTTTTTTTCATTTGCTCCACCGGTTTGTAACGAATTAGGCACAAGTGGAGGGGCTTTTATTAGGGGCAATTTTCACAGATGTAAATCATCCCATCTGAAAACTAATTTCTCTTAAAAACGTATTACCTTCTACTTCACATCTCCCTTTCAGCTCTGTTAGATCCAATGAGGGTTGATGTTGCAACTTTCGTGTTCATAAATAGACCATAAACAAGTATTTCAATTGATTTTACGACTTCTTATTGAGCAACAAAATAACATCTCCAAAAATATTATATCTGGATCTAATAATTGATCTGAATGTAGTATTTTCTTATATTTCATTCAGTCATAGCAACTTAAAAATGACATTACAATAGATGAAAAATCTAAATAATATATGAGGATTCAGAAGCACTTTGGAATGGAGAAGAGACAATTATTTTAACATTGTCATCTGAGAGATATGCATATCTAAATATTGCCTAACCCATAAGAGTATTCCCGATAAATTTTGAACCTTTTCGTCCACCCAGATATCTATGTGAGTTGAACCTCCAGATATGAAGAGGACGTTCCCTATCTCTTATACATGAAAGATGTGCAGAGCTTAACTGGACTCCTGATATTTGATAATCTGGAAACTATGGTGGGGACAGAAACAAAGTTTTGTGACATTTGCTATCTCACCCAACTAAGGAAGTTGAGGCTGAAGTTCATGCTCTAAACATAAACAATAGACCATTCACATGTAACCATTAAAATTCAAGACAAAGACCTATAAATACACGTACACCAAACTCTCCTACATCAAATACTTATAATGTATGCATGTATCGTATCCATAACATACTGTCAGTGCTTGCTAATTGAATTGAATGCACTGCCCCCAACCATAAATGTAATATTGCAACCTACACTAAACTACATCTCCCTAGAATTTAAATTAATAACTCTAATCATTGATGCGATACAATTGAAATAAATGTTTGAACTTCCTAGATAAAATCTTGGCAACTAAACTTAACTTGCAGCATTACAGGGCACGAAATTAACAGCGAACACAGCACAAATCGATCAAATTACAATCTAAAACCAGCTAAAAATTCAATCAATTCCATTACCTGATGAGATTCTTCGAAGTGATCCTCGGTGCCTTGTTTGCGGCACCGATCAAACTGCTCCCGGTTATGTAAATCCCCCTAAAAACCACAAGAAACTGAGAAATCAAATCGACAAACCGAAAATCAAAACCAAACACGAATCAATCAGTACACATGTAAAATTGAATACCAGGCGGCGCCGAGGACGAAGACGCCGATCGCTACGGCGATACCGACGGCGGAGAAGGTGTACGGAGAAATATGCACGACGGCGCGTCCCCACGAACCAGCACCCACAGCCATCGCTGAGCTCGCCGTCTCTCCCACTCTCTCTGATCTGATGTGCGATCGGAGCTAATACTGATCTTTGCTCATATTTACAGATTCGCCACAGAACGTAAATGGGCTCAATGTCGAGGTTGTTTTAAGATATGGGCTGTGAAAGGGAGCCCAACTGTTTGTTGCGGCCTAATAGGCCCATATGGAGGATCTCAATTAATGCGATTAGACGTGTGTAGACCCATACGCATTAATGTTGGGGTGGCGCTGTTATTGGACCACACATGTCCATAAACACGTGAGCTCTGAGGTCCGGTCCGGGGGACACAAACAACAACCTCGACCAAACATTTTAAATGCTCTCTTTGGTATTTTCAGGTTTGTTTCTTCTTATGGGACAGACATATGTTTTTAACTCATAACCTCTGAAAATTTTATATATAGCCCTTTTTACAAAAAAATTTTTGATAAGATTGACATGTGATAGATGTGAGAGTTTATCAATGCTATGTGAATCACATGTTTATTCGATTAATCTTTAATTAGTATCCCAACTTGTCCGATCAGTCTCTAATTAATCCCTTACTAATTTTTGATTAATTTTTTAATTCAATTTATTTTTTATCAGTCCTCAGGAGCCCTCTCCACTCGAATAACGGCTAGGATTTTTTTAGAGCATTGTTGATTCTATAATTTTCAATTAATTCATAATTAGCTTAGACACTCTCCAACCGACTAGCGTCTAACGTGTTCTACAACACTGGATTTTATACATGTATTACGAGAGACAAGTTAAGAAATATGAACTAATAATATTATATTCACATTCGAAACTGTTGGTGAAGTTTTGAAAAACATTAATATTCGATTTATTTCCTGATTAATCTCCAATCAGTCATTTTAAAGCTCTTTTTGACTCACTGGCGCCTAACAATTTTTACAATACTAGTGATATGAAGTACTGATTAAGAAATATCAAGTACTGACTACTAGTATTATGTTAATATTTGAAACTCACAGTGAAGTTTTGAGAAACAAAATTAAGAAAGCTTATTGATGTAATGTGCAATGCATGTTCCCTGAAACAGTAGGAATAAAAAAGGGCAGTGTTAGAAATAGTGAATTCCATGTTTGGCATTTACTTCAAGGATGGTGACCTGAAATTGAATGAGGATAGTGACAACAAAAGAGACAGAAAAAGACGGAAAAGAGGCCCAGCCCACCAGAGCCAGCCCATTGGAGGCTCTTTAAGTATTCTGTGGGGCCCATAGTGGGCCTGGAGTATCTTGGGTCTGCACCAACTTCAATAACCTGAAAAGGAAACGACCTTGCATTGGTCACTATTGTATCTGCGTATTTATTTATGATAAATTTGAATTCAAAAAGCAGATTAAAGTTGAATTGTCTGCACAATATTTACACCACCCACGCACGAAATGTGCAATGCAATCACTTGTGTTGTAGACTAGACGGATCGTTTCTTATCAACTTCAGATTTTGCTTCCCAATCTTCTCATGGAACCACACAACAAACAATTAATATTTCAAGATACTTAAATTCAATTATAGGATAAAATTATAAATGTTATTTCACTTATCATTTTAAACGTTTAGAAATGTTTTATATAACTATGAATTAGAAATATTTTTTAACCTACCTAACTATGCATGTTAACTAATCATCACTTCTAATTTCGTATACATGCAAAGTTTTATACCAAACATAAATTCTAATAATGATTTGATCAATACATGATACAAATGTAAATGTTAGTGCAATATAATAAAAAGTTTTGAAACATTTATAGGGATGCATTTCTATGCGAACTGGGTATGAATACAAACTGTCCGAACTGCATGTGAGTCATTTATTTGGCGAGATTTATACTAATGTGCGACACGTGACAGTGAATTTACACTACGGTCATTTTTGTGTTTCTATCAGATCACACACACTTTATACCATATGTGTTGTGCTTACACTAATTCACACTCACTTTTTACCGGTTCGGACGGTTGATACTTTCTACCCAGTTCGCATCTGATTTGACCTGAACATTTATATATTAATATAATTTTTTAGATTATTGTTATCCCAACATTGAAATGGTAAGGATAACTTGAATTTTGTAGGTAGGTCATGCTTTAAACATTTGGTAATTTTTTTAATTATGGTAAATAATTTTCAGAAGTATTAATTGCTATGACCCAAATTTCAAATAGCTCATAAAGTAGAAAGGGAGAAAAGCAAGCTCCATCAATCCACCATTTTTGAGGTCTTATGAGTATATGACAAATTGGGTGTAACTAACTGCTTTACTCTTGTCTTCACCCTCAATTTGTTAATATGTTTAAAACAAAAGTATCACCACCCAGAAGCTCTGGTAGTCTAATATGGATTTCCACATTCCAATACAATATAATATTTATTTGGACAAAAGAAAAAACTAGTAATTACCTTAGCGTTAAGTGTTTACATTTTTGAATTGGTGACTAGAGTTCAATCAAACTTATGGTGATTAGTTATGGAGATTTTAAGAAATTAAATATTCTTATAAATTTTCGATTATCTATCATAAATGTATAAATTTAAATACTACAAATATATCATAAATATCAACATTTTTCAAACCCGACAAATGCCATTTGTTCATGTATTTTGACTTTCAAGTATATTTGTTTCATTGTCTTCAATTCGTATGCATTTCAATAAGAAGAAATCGATTCATTCTATGCATTACGTTCATGCAAGTTATAAATGTATTCATCGAATAGCTAATGTATGAGCCAGAAAACGTGTAACCCTCCAAATCATTTAATAAATAAATCCGACATCAGCGGATTAATAAGAAAATGGAAGTTTCACTAGAATACAAGAGAATTTAAAAGATGGTTTTGAAATGTTGAGAGTTGCATGTAGCTGTGAATGAGAAGTAATGGAGAAAATAAAGGTAAACAAATGATGATTCCTTTAACTTGAAAGGGTGAAGAAAGCACATGCTAGGCTCCTTGTTGGTGTCTTTTGTGAGCAAATAAAAATGGAGCAGTGATGTGCTGTGTAGCCACTACTACTAGCCAGTCAATGGAGCACATCCACCACACCCAATTGTTTATGCATCTTTTTTTGTAGAGACAATGACAATCACCTTTCTTTTACCTAACCCCAACGATACTATCTTGCTTGGCTCTATTCTTGTGCTTGTGCTTGCTTGGAACACAACATCTATTGACCCTACTTGCCCACATGTGGTTTAGGATTTGGAGTACAAGTGAGAAGCTAGCATATAGGTTGTGTGATAGATTTGTTCACAAATGGGTTTTGTGAATGGAAAATATTTTGATAGATGATTTCTTGTTTAAACTAATTATTAAATTTGTAATTATAGACGAATGGGCGGTATCAGAATTAGGTTCACATATGTCTAGACTTTTTTCATAGAATGTGTTACTTCTACAATTGGCCGCTAAGTGAAGCAACATGAGTATCGACGTAATTATGAAGAACGTTGCACGTTTTTGCACTAACAATCCGAATACTTTTCGAGTGAATGAATACCTATTATATTGGAGTTTGTCCTTTATATAAGAAGAATTATAATAGACGAGCTTGGATTAGGACTTACGTGAGATTACACGTGACAGTTGTAATAAGATATTTTAATCTTTTGTGGACTTATGAGGGCCAGACTCCACAGCTAAGGTGTTAACATTGTTAATTGCGTTTGTTCAATCCTTTTATTTCTTTTTACACTCGTATACATGAGCCTTTTACTTCAACACTTTTCTCAAGTGTAAATTCCCTTCTACATGCAAGTCATATTAAAACTAGAATTTTGAATATGCACCCGAGTTCACATGGGGACAAATACACGAGAGACCCATAAGATCATGTCAAAATCAACCACTTCTAATACCATAATAGAAGCTCAATCCAGTTAAAAATTTAAACTAATGAGTAAAGCTTTTAGTTACGACAAACTTCTATCCATCCCATCATGACTTAAACCTTAATCATAAGATTAAAAATTCATATGCTTGTACACTTGAATAAGTAAGCTTAAGATCACTTGGAATCTAATCTTTAACAACATTGGGATGGAGGGAATAGAAAAATATGGCCCATCTTGACCTAGAAAACCATGAATTGAATGTCATGACCTAATGGTTTAGTGTGTGTAAGACTAATAATTTCTTTGCTTGGTATTGAAGGTACCAAGACCAAAGGTTGAGAGTAAAGATTAGAGGAACCAAATGTACCCAAGGCACAATGCCAAAAAAGGGTGAGTTCAAAATTAAAAATTGGTGAAGGAATGGAACAGCTGGCTAAGAGTAAGAGTAGTACAAAAGAGTGCACAGGTCTCGACCAGAAGAAGGACCATTCAAGATTTTCAAATGCAAGAAAGAGAGAGAAAGGACTCGGAGAGCTCTTTCAACGAGGTCAAACCTCAAAATAAATGTCCCAAAATATTAAAACCTCAGCAAAAATCCCAAGCAATGGCCGACAACATGTTCCTCCATCCACATGGACTCCCAATCTCCCTCCATCCACACAATTCAAATATGTATCTCTATAGGTTGCTATGCATGTACTCTACATTGTATCTACATTTTGTATACACCTGTACAAACATGCAAATATACGGATAAAATGTTGCGTGTATAAAGAAGAGTAAAGATGAGTCGTGTGACTCGCTTATTTAGGAATGACAAAATACCCTGAACTTGAGAGATAATGTATTCCCCACAAGTTTAGGACATTTTGTTTCGACCATAGCATAACTGACTGATCTTTACCCTTTCTAAAAGAGAAATACAAAATATCTCAAACCTAACAAAAACTCATCATCCTTATCCAACAGAGGCAAAGTCGAGATCACAAAACCTTCAAATTTCAAAATACCCTAAATCCAATACTCCCAAATTAATCGGACTGGGGTAAGGATCATAAAACTCATCACATACCCACCTAATCGCAGACCAGTGTTACAATAAAATGAGGGTTTATTAATTTTAGTTTAGTCTTACTGTACATCAATTATTAGGTTTTCTTATTATTGTTACATTTTTTATTTAGTTTGGTTCATATATAAAGGGTTCTCCCTTATTGTATTTGACAACAACATTAATAATAAAATTATTATTACTCTACACTATTTCTATCAATAAGAGAGACAAAGTGTGAATCCTAGCAAAAATTCAATAAAAACCCTACCCATTGCCTTCCTTAACCCTAATTGATCAAGATGGGCACTCTTTCATATGAGATTCAGTGGTCACATCCTAATGGGTCACATGTTTGAGAGTAGATGATGAGTGGAGCTTAGGATAAGGATGTGTGCATGTAAACAAGAACATAGACCAAATTGGAAACCTCTTTTGAGAGAACCTGATTAAGAAACTTCCAATCTATACTAGGTTTGATAACATGGCACCAATCCTCAACATCATATCCATATGATGGTTTAGCAGAAAAACAAACCACTCAAGAAGATAAAAATGGTGCAGCAAGTGCAAGTAACTTTCATTGCCATGTCCATAGTTCATTGCCTTTTCCTGATAAAATGCCAACCATCTCCACTTCCTTGCTTCTTTTCACCAACCCGTCACTCCATCCACGGACTGTATGGAGAGACTTTGGCTGAGGAGTGCAGAGATGGTAGGCAATTTAACATCGCACATTCAAAAGAACATGCAGATTGTTGTTATTACAGACACCATTAGGAAATGAAGAGTTAGGGAATAAGAGAAAAAACTTGCTAGTGAGGGCTGAGCGCCTGTAAAAGCCGCTGCTTCTCCTCAGCTCTGCTCTTCTTGGACAATGGCTCCGGGGAGGACACCGCCCACGAGTCATTAGAGCTATCAGAATTGAAAGACAAATCCATCACGCCATTTGGGCTTCCCGGCATGGAACAAAACTTGCGCTTCTTGGACTCATAGCCACCACCATTGCCTAGTGGTAGTTCTGAGATGAGTCTGCAGCAATCGTCTACCTTATCCTATCAATCAAAATGTGATCAAGTTTTAGTAACAATCTCGAACCCATTTCCAAATTCAGTTCAGCAATATCATCATAACACAGATCACAAACCTTGTGATCAATTCCGAGGATTCCCAATATCTGAGTATGGTACTCCGATTGAAGACACGGTTCTACGCTATCAATAACGTGCAGCATTGTGGCAGTGGCCATTACAGATGGAAGGTAACACATAAACCTAGAATCTGCAAATTGGGATTCAACACAAGACATCAAAAATTTGGCCTTTTTGCACATCCACAGATCACATATGTGCCCAAACCCCACAAATCCAATACCTGTGATGGCAGAGACAACAATGAGCTCGCACCTCCTGAGAAACTCCCTACAGACACGGTCCTTCAACCCGAGCCTCCTCGCAATGTAATCGAGAAACGACAATGGGGTCACCGGGTTCATCTTCCATTGAAGAGTAGAGAGCACCAGAATCTCCATTCTCTGAATAGTCTTTGCCTCAAAAACAAACTTGCTCTCCTCCACCTACACAGCAAAACAAAATAAAAACCCCACATTGATTACACAATCCCAAACCCATAAATTGAAGCACTGAACCAATAAATACTAAAAATGTGAACTTTATATTCGATTCCACCAATTAATGAGCACGGACCTGCAGGTCCAGCAGAAGCGGCACATGGGTCTCCTCCACCTTGGCGGCGAGGGACACACAAGCCACGGCGGCGAGTTGGGCCATCCACGGCTTCTCCGCCCGGAAGCAGAACCCGGAAAAGAACCGATCGAAGCAGTTCACGGCGAGAACGGCCGTCGGAGCCGAGAACGAGTAATGGGCAACGACTCTCATCATCCCCTCCGCCGCTTCGCGGCGACACGCCGCCGCGGACGGGTCGGCTCCGGCGGCGGCGCGTGGCTGGTTCTGCTCCCTCTCCTTCGCGAACAGGGCGGAGAGCTCGTCGTCGTCCCAGAACAGGTCCTGCTCTAGCAAGACCGGTGGTGTGGGTTTGGTTCCGATTCCGATTCCGAAGCCATTGAAGCTCTCTGTGGCGTCTTCTTCTTCTTCCCAGTGCTCCTCGGGGCAGTAGAGGGAATCCAGAAGGAAAGTTGGGGTTTTTGGGTGATGATTTTCCTGTAGCTGATGTGCAATGGTGTTGGATTTCTGATGGGTTTGATCCATC
Source organism: Geranium brycei (assembly GCA_036897365.1). Classification (NCBI taxonomy): domain Eukaryota; kingdom Viridiplantae; phylum Streptophyta; class Magnoliopsida; order Geraniales; family Geraniaceae; genus Geranium; species Geranium brycei. The sequence goes on from JAYMTP010002148.1 coordinate 18,959, forward strand.
TTCCTCAGAGAAGAAGAGGGTGCGACTCGATTTTCATTATAGGAGCAGGGACGATGGAGGAAGTGAAGAGGTGGAAGGGACCAAACAGAGAGACGAGAGATGTGTTTTTATTTGTTTGTGTTATTATTCTAAAACTAAATGAGTAATTAAATGAGGAGCATCTGGTGTGCAAGGACTCATACTGAATCATGGGTCATAAATAGAGTACTAGTTCGCCTGCTCCAGTTCGGTTGGCTAATTATTTAATTAATATTAGTTATAATTGAGTTTGATTGTTTAAAATTGTGTTGGACTCACATAATAAAAGAGTCGAACTTTAGCCCGATTATTTAAATCCTGTAAAATTTTAGGAGACTTGTTTGCATTTAATTAAATAAAATTTAATATGATAAAACTATGATTTTTATTATATTAAAAATAATTAATGTGAAAACTATAAAATTTATATCAACTCGAGTCAAATTCGAACTTGACTATTTTTTCAAGTTAAATTTAAACTTGACTATCTTCTTCGAGTTAAACTCAACATTGACTATGTAAAGCTCGTTCGAGCCTAAAGAGAATCTTCTTTTCCCTGATCCTAATACATACATGTTCGGTCAGCCTTCTTTTATATATATAAAAATCGACAGATGTACATCCTAGACGAAAAGGCCCGTTAGAGAAGGCAAAATAATATGCGCTGACAGTGACTTGAAATCTCATGTCTGATCGGGATAGAGGGGTTTACTTGGCGTGTGAGAACAGGGCGAGGAATTTCCATCTCGAATGGAAACAGGGCGAGACACCCCTAGCTTGCCCCGATGTATTAAAAACATATATAATTGATTAAACTACATATTTGGGGTTGGGACGAGGGATGACGTCCTCATTAGGGTGGGACAAGGTTGTAGATGTCGCACAACGCTATGATGGCGAGCAGGGGCTTTCGGGGCCAATGGCAGGATCATGACGGATTTTCATTTTTGTATTTTAAATTTTTTTAATATAAATTAATGTACATATGTAATAAATATACATATTATGCTACAAGTTATAATATTTTCAATTTTTTGTTTTCTTTTAAAAAAATAATTATTTTGGACTGAACCGACCTAAATTGGTCTAAAACAGTCCAAATAAATACAAACCGGCTCAAAACGGCCAAAACGCCACGATGTTGAGCCCGTGTGATTTTCTGCGCCATGACGACCGGCATTTACAACACTGGAGTGGGGCATGGAAAATTAATAACAATTTGAGACAGTGCGGGGTTTTGGTACGGAGACGGGATTATGGTGGAGATATGCAAACAATCCAAATTTGTTTCGTTGACGTCTTTTGAAGTGCTCATATTAAAGTACCTCATATGTAATTTGTGAATTTATTTAGGGAAAATTTCAGATAACCCCCATTAACTATATACAAGTCTCACATGAACCCCCTTAAGTACAAAATCAATCTGAGAGGTGCCCTAAGTATCAAAAAGTCCCACTTTACCTTTTTCTGTTAACTTTTTAAAAAATTATGTTAAATTTTTTGTAAAATGACGAAAATACCCTTGTATCTGAAAAATTAAAATAAATAAATAAAAATTATTTTGAACTTTTTTTTTCTAAATAAATATTTTTATATTCTTTGTTTTTGTAAAAAAATTAGAAAGAAAAGTTTAACATCATTTTTACTTGTTTATTTTAATTTTTCAGATACAGGGGTATTTTCATCATTTCACAAAAAACTTAACAGAATTTTTTAAAAAGTTAACGAAAAAGAGTAAAGTGAGACTTTTTGATACTTAGGGCACCTCTCAGATTGATTTTGTACTTAAGGGATTTATGTAAGACTCGCGTATAGTTAA
>JAYMTP010002149.1:0-20791 GCA_036897365.1 Geranium brycei
GAAGAGGAGAGGAATCTGGAGAAGGGGGAGAGGGATTGAGAGGGGCGGATCTGGGGCTGGGCTTGGATCCTGTAGAGGCATTGACGGCGAGCTTGATTGAAGAGGAGCTTCGTGGCTGCCATTTTTGAGAGGGACGCGAGCTCGAGAGAGAGAGAGAGAGACGAAGTCGAAGTCGAAGAAGGAGGAGATTCAGGGTTTTAGGAGGGTCATGGGCCGACCGATATGAGCTCATTTCACCACAAGGCCCAATAGGTGCGGGCTCATGTTAATATAGGCCCAACACAATTTACACAACTAATTTTAGTTTTTTAGGCTTGAAATTTAGATTTGTAGTTGGGTTTAATTGAATGACTCAAATTTTAATTAAAGTGTAATTATGTGAAAAATGTGTTAAATTGAAGATAGTTAGTGTACTTTTCACGTGATTTTATTTAGAGGTGTAAGCATTTAGACGTGACAATGGACAATCGAAAACATTAAGTTCTCGTTGAGTTTTAAGCATTTTGTCTTGTTTATAATAATAACAATAATGCATGTTTGCGATCAGTTCTTTAACCTCGTCCCCAATTTAGTTAGACCAGTAACGTCAAGTTCTCTTTGAGTTTAAAATATTTTTTCTGTTAGATATGCAATTTCGTTTCCGCCTTAATAAGATTGAAAATGTCGAGTTGAAATACTTTATCTTTATATATATATGATAACATGATGTTTTAGAGTTGATTTTTTGTAATTCTGTCTGTCTCGATAGAATCAGGTCCCCATCAATTTTGGTGAAATTCAATGTCCTTGTAACAACCGAAACGAGCTCATATTTGTCAAAGATCGGGTCAAGTTCAAAAAAAATATTCAACTTAACTTCGGTTTGGGCTTTAATTTTGTTGTAAATATAATTAAGATCGAAGTCGAGTCTCTTATTGCTCATTTTAATTTTCAATATAAATATTTTTAAAATATATTTTATTTTATTAAATTAATGGATAATTGTATCTATATACATACACCTAATTAAATAGTAAGCTTAATCTTCTTTTTATCTTATCAACTCACCTCAAATTTATACTTTTACAGTACACTACATCAGCATAATGATTTTCTGACCTCATGAAAATTTGTCTTCTCTTAGTTGATTCTTTCGTATAGGTAGGTTTGGCACAGTAAAATGTGTTTAATTAATAACTAGGGAAACTTGGCTGCTGCTATTCTCAAGTTAATTATATAGTTGATTAAATATTAAATATGTCACTTCACAAGTTTAATCATGTTTGAATAATTAGACTCATCAGTTTAACTATGTTTGAATAATTACTCTCAAATTTCACTTTTATTAAACGAGTCGAACTTTAAACTCATCCAATTTAAATTCGAAATGAGATATTTTACGAATTAAGGTTGATCAACTTGTTAAAGGGTACCAACTTTATTTTCAAGGGTGTTCAAAAATAACTGAACCGATCACACTGACCTGAATCAAACCAAAAAAAATTGAACCAAAAGAAATCGATTCAAATCGGTTCAAAATCAAACCAAAAACTCAGTGGTTTGACCACAATTTATAAAATGAGAATCGATAAAAAAAAACAAACAGAATCGAAAAACAATCAATTTGAACACGTAACTCATTTTAAGTCATTGTTCTTTATTAATTAAGCTTTAAAATATCGAGACAACAAAATACAAGTAAATTAATAAGTCAAAATAATCAAAAATATGTATATGAGAATTTCATAACCGAAAACCAACAAGTGAAATAATAAGTGAAAACGGTATAAATTATGAGAATTTCATGAAATTCGGTTCATAACAAATCCAACCGAGCCAAATTACGTCCGTTCGATTTTTATTTTCTTCAAATTGAACCGATTGGTTCGGTTCAAAACCGAACAGTGAATAGCCCTGCTCATTCCTTATTTGTATCCTCCCAGAGGGGTATTTTCGTAATTTAAACTCTCCCTCCATTTTGATCCACATAACGGCCACCCAATCCTATCTTCTCCGCTCTGTTTCTTCACCAACACTCACTCTGTTCTCTCTCCACAGAGAGCTCCCATGGCGGACCCGACCTGGCCGGAGCTCCTCGGCAGCAACCACTGGTCCGGCCTCCTCGAGCCCCTCCACCCCCTCCTCCGCGACCTCGTCCTCCGCTGCGGCGACCTCTGCCAGGCCACCTACGACTCCTTCGCAAGCGCCGCCCCCTCCAGGTTCTGCGGGGCGAGCCGCTACGGCAGGTCCTCGCTCCTCGCCAAGGTCTCGCTCCCCTCCGCCGGCGACTACTCCATCGCCTCCTTCCTCTACGCCACCGCCACCGTCAGCGCCCCCGAGGGCCTCCTCCTCCACTCCCAGTCCCGCGACTCCTGGGACCGCGAGACCAACTGGATCGGCTACGTCGCCGTCAGGTCCGGACCCAACCGCCGCGAGATCTACGTCGCCCTCCGCGGCACCACCAGGAACTACGAGTGGATCGACCTCCTCGGCGCCGATCTCCAGTCCGCCAAACCCTTGCTCCGTCCAGATCTCGGATCCGAATCCCCCAAATCGAGCAGCTCCGACGAGGACGACGAGGATCGAAATCGAAACCCTAGGGTCATGAGGGGGTGGCTCTCGATCTACACGTCCTCAGATCCGGAATCGAAGTTCGCGAGATCGAGCATGAGATCTCAGATCTCGGCCAAAATCGCCGAGCTCAGGGAAAAGTACAAATCGGAGGAACTGAGCGTGACGTTCACGGGGCACAGCCTGGGGGCGAGCCTGTCGGTGCTCGCCGCCTTCGACCTGGTGGAGAACGGCGTCACCGACGTTCCGGTGTCGGCGATTGTTTTCGGGAGCCCGAAAATCGGGGACAGAGCATTCAACGAGCGGCTCGGGAAATTCCCGAATCTCAGGGTGCTTCACGTGAGGAACACCATCGATCTGATCCCGCACTACCCGGGCCGGGTCCTCGGGTACACGAAGTCGGGCACCGAGCTGGTGATCGATACCCGGAAGTCGCCAAGCCTGAAGGACTCGAAGAACCCGAGCGACTGGCACAACTTGCAGGTAAGGAGTGTAGTCGAATCGAACCGAAGGCTCGAGTCAAGAAAATGATTTACTTGACTCGAGTTTGAAACTGGAAGCTAAAAATGTTGAACTCGGTCTAGGTTTGAAAACAAAAGAAAAAACAAATTTAGCTCAATTATTCTAATTTAAATTACAAAGAATTTAATTAAATAAATGATATAGATAAAGCTACACGGGTGTAAACAAGTCAAATCAAACGTAATTTTATTAAGTCTCGGCTTAGCTTAAGATAATGTTAAGTCTGATCTTAAGCTCAAACCCTTACAAGTATACAACTTACTTTTGATATGTTAAAGTTTTCGATGTATAATTATTAAAACAATAATAATTTACTATTAAATAAAAATCATATTAAATTAAATGTTAAACAAGTTGGGTTGTGAGCTTATCCAGTTTCGATATGTTAGGGTCTAAGTTTAAACTCAAATTCAGCTCGAGCTAAATATTTAACAAATCGAATTCGAGCGGTTCGTTAAAAGCTCAACTCATTTACACCTCTTACTTATCAAGTTACTAGACAGATTTGTGTCTTAGTTAAGAGGAGCACCCAAGAAAGTCCATATGCACATTAGAGCTCACATTTAACACAAACCTATAGAATTTATAGTTCAAGAGTATATTAGTCATTCTTATAAATTATATCTAGTACTCTTTTGAAGTGAGACTTTTAACTCATACGTGAACCTAACACGAGCATTATGTGAACCTCGAACTCAAGTATTGCAAATTCGAGTTCAGTATGTACGCAAAATGAGTTCCACCGGCTCGTTTAGACACCTGCTTAAAAGCATCCAACAAACCCATCAAAATTCAAGCTCGACACATTTAATTGAACTCGAGCAAGGTATTTATCGAATCGAGCTCGAGCCATCGTTGACCTAGATCACCAATCCACTCGCAGGCGATGCTTCACATAGTGGCGGGGTGGAACGGAGAGGAAGGAGAGTTCAAATTAATGGTGAAGAGGAGCGTGGCTCTGGTGAACAAGTCGTGCGACTACTTGAAGGACGAGCTTCTGGTTCCTGGCTCGTGGTGGGTGGAGAAGAACAAGGGGATGGTCATGGACGACGACGGAGAGTGGGCCTTGGCTCCGCCGGACGACGAGGATGATTTTTGACCGTTGAGGCCGCTGCTCCTGAAACGACAGGTAATTCCGTTGGTTATGGATGGTAGAGCTAACTTGACTGTTAAGTAATTATTTTCAAACTTTTTTTAGTAATTACACATTGTCCATGTCTATCTGAAAATTCCTCTCCATCCCCTCTCAACCAGGTTCGATCTCACAACATTCTCTTTGAAAGCGTGACCCTGAAACTGTTGCAATGCCCTTTAAAAAAATATATTTGGTTTTATTTGAAATTGATAAAATAATTATTTTATTTTTGGGGGTATTTGTGTTGTTTTAAAAAGTTTGGGTAACTCATTTTCTAATTGTTTTGACAGGTATTTCTAAACAGTGGTATTATTTTGACAGTGCACGACAATTTTTTGCAATTAAGGAAACACACAACTCCTTATAAAAGAAATAGAATAGTACACAACCCCTTTCTACAGTTACATTTTCGTAAATTTGCATTGGCGAATTCGCAGGTAGCTAAGAGCAAGACTCGGCCATCTAGACCGGTCCAGTTGGTCAAAAGGAACATTATTTCACATGAACCAACACAAGTTGGGCCAAGCGGTAAGGAGCTCACTAAACACATGTGAGGTCCTGAGTTCGAATCTTGGTACATGCTAATAGTGTAGAATGTCTTTAATTATTGCCGATAAAAAAAAACATTATTTCACATGAAGATCAAATGTTTGAATCTTAAGCAAGTCACTTGTTGAATGATTTTGTATGTGCTTTTATGTGAAAATTCTTTTCCTAATTTTCTCTACACAGACAGATTGAATCCAATTACCAGCAACCAGTTCATGCAACTATACATAAAAGCCAAGTCTAGAGAGCTATGATAAGAACCAGAGAAAAGAAATCCATATACAAACTAAAGGTTAAACTCACTTTGAGACAAAGGTAGCGGTAATTATATAGTATTAGCATTTAATAGTCGATGGGATGAAACATTAAAACAAAGGAGTCAAGTGTATATTTTGTGATTGAATCAACCACAACGTACGATAAATCTGATGTCACGATAAAGCCGAAACAAATAAAAGTTCGAATCGACTATTCCAATTAAAGAAATGTCACAAACACTTAAGTTAAAGCAACTGAGAGGGTGAGATCGAGATCGTCAGAAAATGTTTCGTTCCTTGTTTTACTTTTGTACAATTTGCTACTGGAAATGAACTATTTCAGACTGATTTGGTGTCGAATGCTTGTTGAGTTTGCAATTATGTTGTAAGAACTGTTGATTTTCGATTCGAAATGTTTGTGATTGTAGCTCTCTCAAGGTGATTTTTTGCAATTTGCTACTGGAAATGCTTCTTATTTGTTGGATTTAGCTTTGCATCATGATTCGTATAATTCATACTCATATGGATATAATCATCTAAGTTTTGGAGCTGGATCGATTGTTCTGAAAAAATGCTAGGCTGTAGTCGGGCAGATTGATTGGAAGTGAATTAGGGACTAATATGATTAATTGAACTAATCTGTGGCCCCGAATACCCGCCTTTTTCGATTCGGGTCTACGAGTACGGGTCCGTGTAAAAATGGGAATTGGCCCGATTACAATATTGGGCCGTGAATAAAGCCCAATCTACGGCTCCTAATTAAGTGGCCTCGGTATGAATCAGGCTGGACTTGGGGTTGTTTATAGTTCGGGTTTGAGTGAGTTTGATTTGGTTTTAAATTGAAAAAATCAGTTCGGTTTTAAGAAAATAAAAATTGAAATTTTACCGATGAAATTTGGTTTGTTTCGTTATTGAACATGTTGGTTTTTTGTTCGATTTTTACGAGCCGGATTTCGTGAAATTTTCACGTTTTGGATCGTTTTGATTTATTAATTAACTTGATGGTTTTGCTTGGACTTTTTTTGAACTGATCATCATGAAATTGTCAAATTTTTAGGTCGATTTTGACTTATTTTTATTGAACCAATATTTTTAGATCTAATTGATAAAGACCGACGACTTATGATGAGTTACATGCCAAAATTAATCTGCTTTCAGTTCGGTTTAAATTGGTTTGATTTTGAACTAAATTAATTCAGATCTTTCCGTGTTAGTTCGGTTATTTTTGGACAGTCTTGGGCTGTTGACTAGAAGTGAGTATTTTGGACTATGAATCAGAAATTGAACCAGAATTAAACCATAATAAAAGAACCGGAACCCTTGATTAATGATCATGTTTTGATTTGGATTTATGTGAACCATTCAATTTCAATTTGGTTCTCATTCTCAACATCGAAATTGAACGGTTCATCGGCATATCGCATATGCATGGAATGTTTGGTAATAATGGTCAAACTCAAGGACAAAAAGGTACATTAACCAACAAAAACAAGACATGGACTATGATTGACAGACAAATGCTCTATATAAATCCAAAACGTGGATCACATTTATTCATTTATTTATTGTTCCATTGTTAGTCCTTTTCCTCACAAATTCGTACCTAACATAACTACAGTGAATATCTATCCAATAAATAAATAAAAAAAGAAGATAAAACATGAATTTTATCTATTAAATATTTTATCTGATTTTGTCACGACCAAACTCAATATACTCATTTAATAAAAAATCAAGTAATTTAAACTTAAGCGAAACGTATAAGCTTCATATAACTCAACTAAACTCAATAAAGGTATTCGAGGAGACACCGCAACAGTTTGAGTTTCATATCATTAATGGAGAAGTCTTGATTTTGAATTTTGTTGTGAACAGGGTGAGTAAGGGTTAAATGATAGATTTAGGAGATGTAATTCAAAAAAACTAAACTCAATAAACAATTTTCTGTCCAATTATTTTTTTAAATAAATTATCTCATCTGATTTTGTTGACCGACCTAATGCATTGTCAGTAAACTATGTAAAATTAATATTTTGTAAATGTTTCTTGGTATGACAAAATTTGGGTCGTAAATTTTTCTCGAGCAGGTTTATTCGATAAATTTAAGCTCGATTCAACTCGATCGGATCGAGATTGAGTGATAGGTTCACGCGGAGGGAAGGTGTAGACGTTGGTGAGACAGAAGAGAAGCGCCTTCTGTGTACAGCTGGAGCTCCGACACAGGCCCCTCTGTTCGCGCGTGACCTGCACGTGACTCTCTCTCTTCGTCTTCTTCGTCTCAAACTCGATACAGAACCAAAACCAGACACAGACACTCCAATTCTCTCCTCCAACGATCAATTGTTTCGCTCGAATCCAGAAACCTCTCGGTAGCTCTGCACGAATCAGAGCCCAATCTCTCTCTCTCTCTCCCTCTACGCACCCTGTCTCTGTCTCGTCTTGTGCTAATTTTCCCTCCATATCTGGCTCCGAATGTTCGCGGTTCTGGGGAGGGGCTCGTGTCCACAGATCTGCTGGCGGTGAGTTTGGTTTGATTTTGTTGTTGTTGTTGTGTTAATTGGTGATGAGATTGATCCAGGAATTTGAATTTTCTGATTGTGGTGTTTGTGTCCGTGAATCGAGTTCATGGGCGAGTGTGTTTGCAGCTGGGATGAGCTGGGTTTGAATCTGATTTGTGTTTTGTTGATCAATGAGATTTTGAGCTGAATGAGTGGAGTTTGGTGGTAATGGGGAATTAGGTTTCTTATTTATTGATTGATCCATTTTTCGATGTGATTAGTTTTGGGTTTATGTGGTAGGATTTGTGACATTCCACGATTTGAAGAAAAGACGGTCTGAATTTGATTGGTGTGTTGATCACTAAGATTGGCACTATTAACTTCGGGTTTACTTTGTATTTAAGGTGAAAGAGTAGTTTGTGTAGATCTTTAAGCCTGTGGGGAGAGGAAAACACTGTTGTTAGGGGTGTTATGAGTTAGCTTAGCAATGCCGCCATGGAAGTTTATGAATTTATGGTAAATGAGTTGAATCTCTGGGTTTCTGTTGGTAAGTTCAAGTTAGGTTACAGTATTGTTGGTATCATTGTTTGTATGTATGGTAAAACAATCATGTATCAAGAACACTATATTTTTGAGCAATTTCAAGTTAAGCTAGCACTGGTTTGCTGTTGAGTCGTGTTGTAAAAAAACACTAGGCGCTAGTCGGTCTGAGAGGGTCTTTTAGGGATGAATTGGGGATTAGTCGGGGATTAATCGGATCAAAGGATTAATCGGAAATTATATAGGATTAATTGGGACTAGTCAGGGGGTTGATCGGGGATTAGTCGGACAAGTCGGGGATTCTTACAACATTTGTGTTGACCACATTTGTTTTCTAGAGATTAATTTGCGCTGCACAAACTATCTTGTTGGTTGAAGGCATTATAGACTCAACGACTGATGCTTTTGTAGATATTGGACCATTTACAATGGTTGAATATTTTGATGGTGCATATGATTCCCATTTGTGAATGGCACACCGTTAATGTATTTCATGTAATTCAAATAATTGAGTAATTTTCGGTCCACAACAATTCACAATAAACTTAAGTTATGTGTTACTTTCTGGAGTAAACACATCTTTAACAAAAAATAACCTTGTATAGTAGTTCAAACCGTGAATACAGGCGTGTTTAAAAAATAACAATTTACATTATTTGCATTTGGTTCTTATTTTACAGGTCATATGGCCTCCAGCTTCAAGGGCTCGGAACAAAAGAAGTCTGTAATTCATTATTTACACTGTAGTCTAATTCTGGATGTCAGGGTCTTTTATGGGCTGATAATCTCAGTGGCATGATTTTAGATATTAGATATCTAAGGACATGGAGGAAACAAGAGACGGTTCTGGGCCAGCAGATCAAGGGGGTTCTGATGCTGCCTGGTGGACTTCAGATATCACAGAAAAACTTGGATCTGTGTCCTTGGCTTCCCAGGAGGAGACATTTAGTAATAAAGGATCACCAAAAAATCTAGGTCCGGATGAATTGTCATCTCAGACTGCATCACAAATTCTCTGGAGCACGGGAGTTCTTTCTGACCCAATTCCAAATGGTTTCTATTCTGTCCTTCAGGTGAGAATAAATTTTCATGTGTTTGTGTAGTTTATCAGTTTCTCTACAGTTTATTCAATGAGAAGCTTTGAGGCAGTAGGTTAGTGAAATTTTGAATGAACATTTGGTTTTCTTCTAGGAAGAGATATTGACTACACATTTTAGATAAAACATCTTCCTCTTACCATGGAAATTACACATTTTCTGTATATTATTTATCTAAACATGTAGTGATGCTTCCATTCTTCCTCTTTCTATGTCATGCTAGTATTTCTTTTATAATTTGATTTTGATTTGTCTACAGATTTCACAGTAATTGGTTTCTATTTAAAGTTTAATTGTATATAATTATGGTTTGAATTGATAGTATATCACTATGAACAGGAAAGAAGGCTCAAAGAGCTCTTTGATTCTGTTCCTACTCTGGATGAACTGCATCGTTTGGGAGCTGAGGGCTTCAAAGCTGAGGTCATTCTTGTTGATGCTGCAAAAGATAAAAAGCTTATCATGCTAAAGCAACTGGTCGTGACTCTGGTTAGAGGGTTGAACTCTAATCCACCTGCAATGATAAAAAAGATTGCTGCAGTGGTATAGTTCTTTGATTATTTCATAACTGCTAAAACTTTATCATCTACCCTTCATTATTTGTTTCTTTATCTTGTAACTTTTAAATTTACTCTGTATTTGTTTGCACTGTTGTTTTACATTCATATTTCGTCCTCATGATCTCGTTTGAGAACTCCTAATGATCTCTTACATACATTTTAAATGTTGGTCATCACATGTAAAGATTTTCTACTGTACTGATTGTAACAAGGTCAAAATTCCAGTCACTGAATGTATGCTGTGCAACAGTAACAGAATCAGCAGCTGAAAGAGATGTTATGTTTTATTCTTTGAATTTTCATTTGATGTAATGCAATTATTTCAGCTTGCTTTTTGCAAATTTCTTGACAGATTTCTGATGTTTATAAACGACCAAATATGGAAAGTTCAGCAAGAACTGCACTAGAGGAAAGCTCCCTCATGATTGAGCATCGAGGTATTCAAATGCTGGGACAGATAAAGCACGGTTCATGCCGTCCTCGAGCAATCTTATTTAAAGTTCTGGCAGACACTGTTGGTCTTGAAAGCAGACTCGTGGTGGTAAGCTCTACACCATTTGTGTGGATAAACTGTTGAATACTATTTGTAATATCATCATATAATAGTTAGGACCAACATTTTCTTGTTTATTCCAAGTGCATTTCATTCATCACCGCCATATCTTATTATAAGGCCATTCATTTCCGTTCATATCCCCAACAGGGTTTACCAAATGATGGGACTTTGGAGTATATAGACTCATACAGGCATATGTCTGTGGTAGTTGTGTTGAACTCAACAGAGCTACTTATTGATCTTATGCGGTTTCCCGGTCAACTGATACCCCTATCAACCAGGGCAATGCTGATGACCCATATATCTGCATCTGGGGAGAGTGACTCTGCAGAAAATGACTCCTGTGATTCACCTCTAGAACCAAACAGTCCACTTTTTGGGTTTGCAGACAGATTGGACCCTGACAGGTAGCTTAATTTAATCTGTCTCTTTTTCTTGTCTCGTGTTTAATTTTTATTTTCAACATTTACATATCATAGTTCTTTGCTATGCACTACATACAGTTGGTGAGATAGTCACTGTTCTTGTTCCTTTTGTCACAGTGCCGAAAAGGATGAGAACCTTCAGTTTCTTAGGAAAGGGGCTTCAAATGTGTCAGGCCCTGCATTACGAAATATAATGTTCCAACCTACCACATCACTCGAGAGGAAACTAAGGTACTAGTTACTTTAATCATTTGTATGTCTTGTTTCAAGATAGGCCAGCTTCATGTTTTTCAATACAATGGAGATATAAGACACTGCAATATTAGAAGTTATATTTATATATGCAATATTTCTGTAGTTGTAGATAGTAATATTGTCTCAAGTTTCCGGGAAAAACCTTATCTCAGATTGGTAATCACGTGGAAGTTACTTAACAAAAGTACTTTACCTTTTCTGATTTTTTATTTAAAGTACATAGGATTAAACTCTTAAGAGCCTGAAATACTGTTGTCAATGTTGCATCCTAAATGGCCTGACAAGCCGAATTTTTTATAGGAGCATTTTACAAATTACAGCTATGTATTTTTGTTTCAACAAGTTCTCCTTAAGTAATTGATAAATGTCTTCTGCAATAACTTATTTATCTTTGATTTTTCAAAGTTGTTCTATATAGCTTGGTCATAGACTGTCTATTTGATTGAAAATCTTCAAAGAAACTCATATTACAGAGTTTTATTTATGGATATTTTTTGCTCCCACAGTGCATCACATAGTGAGCCAAATATTGCAACTACATTTTGGAGACGTAGCCGGAGGAAGGTTATTGCTGAGCAGCGGACTGCTAGTTCAAGGTTTTCCTCAGTTCTCATGTTTTCTGCATTTGTATGTGATGCATGAAGTTTATAGTTTCTTACTGTTCATCACCATAGATTTATATTTTTGGTGCACCGTACTTTTCACTATAATGACTAAAGATATGAGCATAGGAATGGCTTGGTGCCTTTAATTGTTAAAGTCTTCATAAATAATTGCATAATTTGCAAATAGTTTCTCCTGAATTAAACCAGTGCTTTTTTTCTTGTTTATATTCATTATTCTACTACATGTACAGTCTTAGTTATTTTGTTTGGCTTTCAGTCCAGAGCATCCTTCATTTCAAGCACGTCGGCGGTCTATGCTTGGTGGTGATCAGAAACCACTCAGAGACTATTCAGATGACATGGCTACATCCAGGTCTGACTCTAAGCCATGCCAATCCATTATTTTCAATTCTTTGGGATGCATTAACAGTACTTTTCCATTTTCAAGCCCTTTCAGTTCAAAATCATATGTAATAAAGTTTGTCATTTCTTCCCTATTATGTAATATTTAATATAGTGTGGCATATGTAATATTTTATTATTTTTAAAATTACTTCACTTTTGCTTTTTAAGTTTGCTTCATTTTCCAAGTAAACCAGTACTCTTCTGCACCCAAGTCACATTTTTATTCAATCTCAAATGCAGCTGCAAGTCAGATGGTGCGCCAAAGTCAGATACTCGTAGGGTAAGAAGAAGAAGCATTAGCATAACTCCAGAGATTGGTGATGACATTGTAAGGTTGGTATTTATTCATTATTTTTCTAAGCATTGCTGAACCTTACAATCACAATGTTTTCCTGAAAAATATTGAAACTTAAATGTCAAGCTTTTACTCAGAAATTTGTGAAAATGTAATAAACACGTTCAATTCAACTAGGGTTTCTTGAAATACATCATTAAGCTAGGCTCATGCTCCTAATTTTTCTGAGGGAGCGGTCCCTCTGTTTACCTTGACGTGATTATATGCGGAATTTCTTACTTTCCGCGGCGGAATATTTTCAGTTATCCAGGTCATATGTACCTTCAATCCTAACTGGATTTTTTTGGATGCTCACAACTTTGCTTCAATTTGTCTGGTTATATTTCATTTGCTTGGGTTTTCCTGAAATTTGTATGCTTAACTTAACTATTATAGGGCCGTGCGAGCAATGAATGAAACATTGAAGCAAAATCGTCTATTGAGGGAGCAAGGAAATGATAGTTCATTTTCATATTCTACCAATGATAGAAGCAGCGGTTCAGATAAATTAAATGTATGCTTCTCTTGGTAACATATGATCACTTTGTACTCTACGTCTCTCTATTTACTTAAATCTTATTCTCGGGGATTTATTATAGCTCGTGATGTCAATTTTAAAGTGTATTTATTTCCTTGACATAATTTGATTGTTATGTTGATGATTCTTGTTTCATGTATAGTTGGCATATTCTCTAGTTTTTGAAGGAGACACCTTGACTTACTTTATATTTGGAAAATTTTGGGCATATAACATTTGAGTCTCTCAGCATATAGGATTCAAGTTACCAAGTCCATTGATTTATTTTACTTATCTATCTATCTGGTTTTCCTAGGAAACAAATTGTGATCCTCATGGACGCGATGAACTATCTGGTGGGAGGTCTGTTTTACATATTCACAGAAGGGAGCAATTCGGCTCTCAAAAGGCTGTATCCTTACCCTCGTCTCCTCATGAATATAGGAATCATAATTCCGAAGAATTGGTCTCTACTTGGAATAAAGTACTTGAATCTCTCACATTCAATGACAGACCACTATTACCATATCAAGAATGGAATATAGATTTCTCAGAATTAGCTGTCGGAACTCGTGTTGGGATTGGTAAGGATGATTTTTTAATTTCTTCTGCTGCGAAATTGTGTGCTTACTCACATTTGAGGAAATTTTGATTTTCGTATAATGCATACCTGTTGAGATACATATATGATTTGAGGGTATTAGTTATGGTTTGAATGAGGTCACTGTAAGTAAGTTCAGTGACCATCAAAATTATCGGGATAACATTTTTTGAAACCTCATGACACGACCCCTTTCAAGACTGAGAAAGACTGGACAAATTCAATTCATATCATGTGCGATAGACTTGTTTATACATTTTACATACGCCCTGTTGATAATTTATATGAAATAGCAATTTGCATTGAGAGTTGCCGAATATGCATCTCTGAGAATTCAGATCGATTTGATTGGCGAATTTTTATAACATCCTAGGGTTCTTCGGAGAAGTTTTTCGTGGCACGTGGAATGGAACGGATGTTGCAATCAAGGTTTTTTTAGAGCAAGACCTCACCGCCGAAAATATGCAAGACTTTTGCAATGAAATATCCATTCTCAGGTATATTTTTGTTGGTTAATTTAACAATTATTTTTTATATTATCTTCGTTTTATGTAACGAAAGTTTTTTCTTGCTGATTTGTTAATCTTGTCTGCATCCACAGCCGTCTGCGACACCAAAATGGTATTTCCTCGCGCAAATCCTCAATTTACCTCTTCGCACATTTCATATTCCGAGAATGTTGTATTTGATTGTTACATTGTTCAGTAGCTTAAGTTTTCTGCATGTTTCTGGCTCAAATAATCGTCTTCTTGCAGTTATTTTATTTCTAGGCGCATGCACGAAGCCTCCTCGGTTGTCAATGATCACTGAGTATATGGAGATGGGTTCGTTATATTATCTGATTCATTTGAGCGGTCAGAAGAAAAGGCTTAACTGGCGGAGGCGACTCAAAATGTTGCGAGATATATGCAGGTATTTTCAACTCTCCATAGCATATACAGTTCTAACTTGTTTTCGTCTCTATAAATTGAAAATGCTATCACAGCCCTGATTATTGTAGACTACATTTTGAATGATCGGTTTTTAATTTTCGATATAATATGCCATAGAAATAATTGCAAAAACTGACAATGTAGTATCTCACTTTTGGAAGATGTCAGTATATTTCTTAATTGCAAAACCTTGTCATGAAATGTCCAAAATTCTGTACCGTTTGTCACAAATCCATCAAAACAGAGTCTATAGTATGTATTGATTGGCCACGTCGTCTTTTGTTCTTAAAATCTAAATAGAAGATTATGTTATAGGTTTAATAATATCACAGATGTTATCTTTAACCTTTTGATAAGAACGCTAAACTTGAGACTGACTCGGGGTTTTGCTGGCATCCGAAGGGGGCTGATGTGCTTGCACCGGATGAAGATCATTCACCGTGACTTAAAAAGTGCAAATTGCCTCGTGAATAAGCATTGGACGGTTAAGATCTGCGATTTTGGCCTCTCGAGAATAATGACGGAGAATCCTATGAAGGATAACTCGTCTGCAGGAACTCCGGAATGGATGGCTCCGGAGCTCATTCGCAGCGAGCCCTTCACGGAGAAATGTGACATTTTCAGCTTCGGAGTCATAATGTGGGAGCTCTGCACTCTCAGCAAGCCGTGGGAAGGCGTAATGCCAGAAAGGGTACGTCATAACAATGCATTTTCGCTCACGATGAATTATTTCCTGATAACTCTCCAAAAGGTGAAATTTTATGTGTATTGTTCGATTTGCAGGTAGTTTATGCTGTTGCTAATGAAGGAGCGAGGTTGGAGATTCCCGATGGACCCTTAGGCAAGCTAATCTCGGGTATGTCCGTCGTTTAAGTGAATTTCATGAAAATGAAATCAAACCCGACTTATCTTCATTTTTCCATTAGCCTTGTCTTGTTTCCTCAGAATTCATTAAATTTCATGGTAATGAGCACAAGCCCGACTTGTGTTCATCTCTCCCTTAACCTATCGTGTTTCCTTAGAATTCAGTAAATTTCCTGAAAATGATCACATACCCGATTGTGTTCATCTCTTCCTTAACCATCCGTGTTTTCTCATAATTCAGTAAATTTCATGGAAATGAACACAAACCCTTCTCATCTTCGTCTCAGGTCTGCCCGTCCTTTTGAGTATTTTTCATTTCCATGAGCACAAACCCGACATGTCTTCATTGTTCCATTACCCTATCACGTTTCCTTAGAATTCAGTAAATTTCATGGAAATGAACACAAACCAGAGCTGTCTTTATTTGTCCATTATCCTATCTTGTTTCCTTAGAATAAATATGTTTCATGAAAATGAACACAAACCCGACTTGTGCTCTTCCCCTCCCTTGACCTATCAGTTACATCAGAATTCGGTAAATTTCATGAAAATTAACACAAAGACGACATGTCTTCATTTTTCCATTACCCTATCGCGTTTCCTCATAATTCAGCAAATTTCGTGAAAATGAACACAAACCCGACTCATCTTCATCTCTCCATTATCAAATCGTGTTTCCTCAGAATAAGTACATTTCATGAAAATGAACACAAACACGACTTGTGTTCTTCCCTCCCTTAACCTATCGTGTTTCCTCAGAACAAGTAAATTTCATGAAAATGAGCACAAACCCGACTTATCCTCATTTCACCATGAACCCGTCACGTTCCCTCACAATCTAACGCGTTCGGGAAATATTTATACAGATTGCTGGGCAGCGGAGCCACGGGAACGGCCAAGCTGCAGAGACATACTCACCCGTTTGCTCGAATGCGAGAACACACTGTGTTAGGTTAATGTACGATCTGTTTTGTTTCACTGTGTATAGAAGAAAAAACATGGTAGAGAGTTGTTACATTGTGATATCGGCTTTTTGAGGTTGTGATGTTTTCATAAATTTTTTCTATTTGTTGTAAACACACATTTGGCACACAATTTTTTTCCAGCTACCAGAGTTGACTGAAACAACAAAGACAGGAATGTTGTGAAGTTTTGGTCATACTCATGTTTTGTGTTTTCCATGGTTTTATTCAGTATTCTAAATATTCTTTGACATGTCCGATCAATTTCTTTATCAGACTTCTATGAATTTCGATTAATATTTTAATTCGATTAATTTTTAATTAGTTTATGACTAATCTCTGTGTAGTCTCGAGAGTGCTCTCTTCGTCTGACCAGCTTCGAATGCTTTTCTTTTAAAAAAAATGGGCGCTTTTGGAAATTGATAAATTAATTATTTTTTAAGTCGTAGATAATTAAACTTTACGGAAACTTAATGATATAATGTTAAAACGTGATTTATTTTTTAAAAATATTTATTGAATAACTATATAATTCACTTGTTTTTTTATGCAGAACTCAAATATTTATATAACATAACATGCATATGTATGCGTGTATATATCGGATAAACGCAATTTGTTAAGACTTACAAGATCTCAGTTTAAAGATCAACATTTTTTAATATTAAGACTACCAATTACACAACATTCATTAAACCAATATGAGATAAACAAAAATACACAAAAGGGATATAGAGAGTTCGATCAATAAATTTCTCACAGATTCGGAATAGTGCATAGAATTACTTATAGCTATCAGCAATTAATTAATTAAGCAGCATTCATATAAGTGATTAAAACTGCTTTTAATCTTGCATCATTTCCCACATTCCCTTCTCGATTCACTTTCGACTTGCACCCCTATAAATCCGTCATTTCATGAATGTTTTGAACAAGACGACTCTGCACAGAATTGAGACGTAAATATGTTAAAATTATAATCTAATTTATCAATTATAGAGAATTTAGACTCACTTATTTAAAATAAGGTTTCTCATAAACATATTATAGAGAATTTGGACTCACTTATTTAAAATAACATATAAACGAATAAGATGTGATATGAAGCTACTAAAAGATTGTATCTCCTTTGTATTTATTTTAAATTTGTATGAAAGTGCAAAATACATTAAGTTTAGTTTCACAATTAAGTTCATTTTATCGGTTATGTATTATCTAATCATTTACTGTCTAAATTTTTTAAAATATTGTATTGATGTAGGTTTATATATAGAGCATCACACAAAATCTTAGTGAAGAAAAGGATAGAGGGGAGATGTGACAAATTGTCAAAAATGCCCTTACAAAGATTTTTAGCACTAGAGAAAAGTCAGTCCAGGTGCATTATGAATCATAAATTAGGGAACTTTAAAGTGTGAAATTACTAGTTTATATTGGCATTTGGATCTAAAAAAATTTCAATAATGAGATTGTTATATTATATTATATTAATTATAACCTTGAGAAGTTAATTAATCATTAGATTCCTAATCATGCCCTCTTATTTTATTCATATTAGCTCCAAAAAGAGAGGTACAATGGTTAAATAAATTGGTCCATCACTGCACAATAAAATCTTCAGAATCTCAAAAAACTCCAAAATTAGGGTAAATTTAAGAGAATCCTATAAAAAGAAACAGTGGATTTGAATTATTTGTGTGTGATGAATGATGACCTCATTGAAATTGGATAATCTTAGGGTTACATACTTCACACCATTGCATCAATTATGGTTCTTACACCAAAATGTGTCAAGAAAATATATATGATTGAAGAGAGAAATGAGAGGTTTAGGTAAAGATCCATCTGGGATTCAAACTACTATCTCTTATACTAAAATAAATGAAGTAATTATTTTTCTGGGTATTTTCAAAATCGAGCATTATGTCATATAATTAATTCAAGGATTATGCTTAGTTTTTAGTTTGATTCTTGTAATTGACATCGTCACATATAAGAAAACTCGAGAATCAATAAGTTACGAGAAAATTAATATTAAAATTATAATATAAGCTGATATAGTTTGTTGTTATTTTGTATGTTATCTCATGTCATATAACCTAACTAATTAGGGATTTTGGAACAAAGATGTGCAAATACCAAAAATATAGCAACAATCTTATGGTAACTGGTTAAACAAGATAAAGATCACTTAATTAGGGAAACCATATGGTATATAAATGATGAGAAAAATATTTACCAAATTTTTCAATGGCAATCAAGGGAAGTGCATGGTAGAGCTTGAACGATCCATACTGTTTGAACCAAGCTTGCTCACTTGTTGCTTCTTCTTCTTTTTATAGGGAATCCCCCTAGCATGTGCCTGGCACTCCCTGACCTCCCGGAGATAAACCCGAATCGCCCCACTGGCAAACGGGTTTGTCTCTGGAGGCCCCCCGTTCTCCTCATAAGCCGCCCTGAGGCGGCCTATGAGGGCATCAAGGCTGCCCCATGCCTGTCTCAGCGGGCAAGTGCATGGGGCGGGCGGGTCGGGCTGCCCGAAAAACATGCAGCCCTGCAGGTGAACTTTAGTCTTTCCAAACTGGTCAAGGTACCTCATGAAATCCAACACGTGGTTGGAATTACACTGGGACAACGCCACTGTCGGCCTCTGGTTCTTCAAAAACTGGCCGAACGTGTTCCAATCCCTCCTCTTCTGGGACTCGTACCGGCTCGGGGGCGCCGGGTTGTCGCCGCCGGGAGACCTTGATGAGCCCTCAGCTATGTCCTTTCCTCTTGGACTTGACATGGTTGTGGTTAAAGCTCAAGTGTAGTAGTAGCTGGCTAAAGCTTTTGGGTTTTCAATGAAATGATCACAAAGATTGATATAGTGCCAAAACATACAATTATTGCATGACTCTTTATTTATCAAATAGTATTTGAAATTTCAATTATAACCTATGCTCACTCTCACTATTATTAGCCAAAACCTACGAGTCACTGCTGACTTCTATTCACTCGATATCATGTCATGAGTCATGATTTGTCTATACTCTTTTCTTCTTACACTGTATTATGATTCAAAAATAATTCATTTGACTGTTTACACGAATTGACATATCAATTATCATTGAACATTAAGTTTTATTATTACGATAACAAAACTTTTAAATACAATTAATAATAAATTGTTATATAATTATTATCATCAATCTATCATTGTATAATATCAATTATTTTCTTCTTTTTCCCATTTGTGAAAAAGAGTTAGAAAATAAAAATAAATACAAATATAAGTTCCATGATGCTTCCAGGATCGAACATAATAGTTCCAGAACAGACTTTATATACATAAGTAATGAAGATTTATAGGAATGTACTGTTACAACTAATTTATGGATGATCAATCAGTGAAGATGCCAAAACTAGCTTGCATGACTTTAGCTAGATGCTACCTATCATCTCCTGTGGACTACCACACCAATCACTGTATACACCACCACATCATTTTGTTATATGAATTATATCATATAAGCAATATTATATATTTAATGGTGTATAAATTTTTGTTAGGGTAACAATATTCAATGTTTATTGATGACTGGGGCAACTACATTATTACCTGAGTTTTACGTGCAAACAGTAAAATGAATTATTTTCTTGTCGAATGCATTATTAAAATACAACAAATATTTTTAATAGTCTCTTATTCAACTGAGGCATGTCGGGTGAGTATGTTTAGGGGTCGGTTATGAGACGGGTTAAATATTCAACTGACACATTTCTTCAATTATTTTTAAACTTTTATATTTGGAGATTATTCCAGCTTACTTTGTATTTTTTTAATGTTTTGATATATTTATCGGAGTTTTATGTACGTTATTCCCGGGATTTATTTCTCTTTTTAGTATTAATATATTTTTGTTGATAAAAAGACTTTTTTTTTATATTATCGTAAACCCAATTTTTCATTAAAAAGTACATGAACTCTCAAGTGTTAAAGATTAAGCTTTCGCTGACTATGACAAAGCACACCATTAATTTTTTTTATCAGCAAAGCACACTATCATTCTTCCAAGTTAATTACTTGAATATAGAAATAATAATATTGCATACAATTATTTTATGTCTTCCTTTTTTCATCAAATGGTATGTATTTTGATATTTCATTTGATTATAGTATGTTTAATCACCATTATATACTAACCCAAAACTAAGAGTCACTCCCATTCACTTGACTAGTACTAGTCTGTACTCTTTCTATTAAATTGTAATGTCAAAAACAACTCATTTTAGTATTTACACAAATTAATATATCAATCATCATTACAAATAAAGTCTTATTATTGTGATAACATGACTTTTTAAATAGTGTACTTGATTATTCTCTCCTACCCATGAGTTTTGGGGGGAAAAGTTGGAGAAGGAAAAAAATGTATATATAAATTTAATTTTTTTAAAATTCAATTTATGAATATTTATTTTGAATTAAAAATCATATCTATCCAAAAGTGGCTGAAGAAAGTGAATTTTTTCAATGGATGATTAATCCATCAATCAAAACATACATGAATGCCTAAAACTAGGCTCCATAACTCTAGCCAGCTAGATCCTATCACTGTATATACACCAATTAGTTTATAATATT
>JAYMTP010002150.1:0-20789 GCA_036897365.1 Geranium brycei
TAGGTATTTTTAGTATTTTAGGAGTAGATTGTCCCAAAATGAAATTCAGGATACTAAGAAGAAAAAAAAAAAAAATAGGGTATGAAAGTGGGAATTGTGTATAGTTAGGTGCACAAAACTGTCTTTTTTCTTATATATTATAAAATATATATATATATATAAAGAATGACTACAATGCCTTTTTTTATTTGTTTCACCTATTAAATAACGGCATTAATTAAAATCATTGATGAAATTAATTCAACAAACATGAATGGTTAAGTTTTAGACGAGTGATTTGTAGTGAAATACATCATGAGTTATAAAATGTAAGTGTAAACTCTCTAAGAGAGTCTCTCTTAATAATGAAACAAATA
The DNA here is from genome assembly GCA_036897365.1 of Geranium brycei. Lineage (NCBI taxonomy): Eukaryota > Viridiplantae > Streptophyta > Magnoliopsida > Geraniales > Geraniaceae > Geranium > Geranium brycei. The sequence goes on from JAYMTP010002150.1 coordinate 357, forward strand.
CTAATAATTTTGCTTATAATTATTATCTAAAACATAACTTCATTTAGACTTTTTGCTAACTTGATGATACATGTAGAAAAGTTAGGAACTTCGTGTGCTTGAAGCTAAAATCATATACTGTTAGTTTCTTCTAGTGTTCAAAAAATATGAAACCATAATGATAGCTGATGTGCCAATAATAACAAGTCCATTCCTGTTATTGAGAAAAGAGCGGACTTGAGATACAAGATGAGCCTTTTGAGAAATATTAGAGAAATAATTAATATTCATTTTTGTAAGCCTAGGCCCAAAGCTTTCACGCTACAATTGAGCAACTCAAACTCATAATATCATTTTGGTATCAATCAATAAAAAAGTATATCGTCACTTTAACACCAAAATGCTTTGAACTACAGCTCTACCATCAAACTTACCTCAGTAAAATTATTACGGTTTACTATGCATGTTTATCAATTCACTATGATGTACTTTTTTTGTTTTAATTTATTATAATATATTTGTTTTGTTATTATTTTATCTTAACGCCATTAAAACAAATAAATAAGGCACCTTTTGACATTTAAGTTTTATTAAATGTCAAAAATATCTTTGTATTAAAAATCTAAAAGTCTCGAAAAATATTATATTTCAAAAAATAAATTCTCTTGGTTACGGTACCCAACATATAGCATAGAATACGGGAGACTGATGCCATATGCAAATGTCGCGACGATCAGAGAAATCAACTAACATGCTGAACAACAAAGGATAATTTCGGGCGACTAATGGTGAGATAGAGCATGCTACCCACTAGTTGGGGATACTTAGTCATATTAGAAAGAAGATCACCTTATTCTTTACGTAACTTGACATTCAGCTCCATCAGAGTGTCAACTAGGAAACTGCCTCAAATATTGGAAGAGTCTAGTTTGTCATTAGCATACCAGTCATGATTAAGAAAGATTCTCGTCGAGCTTGTGTGAACCTCGAGACCTAAAAAGTATGTGAGAGACCCAAAGTCTTTCATGTAAAACAAATTATGGAGATGAAGGTTTAACTAGGCGATCAAGTGGGTATATGTGCATGTAATGACAATTTCACCCACATATACCGGAAGCCTGACGATCCCCTCGGAAGAATGACGAATAAACAAAGAGTTATCGTGCTTACTTGGGTGAAAAGAGAACTCGTATAGTGCAAACAAAAAAATTTCACACTATGTCCGGGGGAGCTTTTTCTAATCTATAGAGATCACCGAATTTTACAGACCTTATAAGTGGAAGTAAGAAACAATCCCTGTCATCTTTATGACAGGGGAAAATTTTGCCTCGTAGTTAACACCATATTTTTAACGATTTCTCAGCGCCACGAACCAAGCTTTGTATTGTTCAATGTTCCTATCAGCTCAGATTTTAACCGAGTATACCTATTTGCAGCCTAAAAGAGTAACACCAGGGGGACAAGAAACAATGTCTCAAGTGCCCCGAGTTCCTCTTACATTGCCTTTTTGAACAATTCAGTTGTACAACCTTGGAATACCCTGAGGGAACCTCGATAGAGGATAACGTAGTAGCAGGGTAGGAGTAGAAGATGAGAATCCATACCCATTTGGTTTATTGAATGTTTCGTAGAGTAACAAATGAAGAACGATGTCTCTGGAAGTATATTTGAAATGTGCGATGTGACCTATGTATCCTCTAAAATATCTGATGGGGCATCTATATCCTCTAAAATGTTAGCTGAGACCATAGAGATGTGGAGATCAGGTAGAGAATGAGAGACCCTTTCTAGACCAAGATCAGTCGGGGAAATCGTGGTAGCCTGAGTATGATGTCTCGTGTAAACCACTCATGATTTGAATCTGATGACCGACGAAGAAATAGTGGGGACAAACGACTGAACTGGACTAGTAATGTGTTCAAACTTAGGTAGTGTGACGAATGAGTTTGTATTGATGGAAGACTTAGGATAAAAGTATTGGTTCTCAAAGAAAACCACATTTCTATCCACCTGAATTTTACTGGATTTTGAATCATAATATACAAACCCTTTTTGAATAACATTATACCGAAGAAAAATACAACAAGCGGATTGAGCTGATAATTTATTGTGCTCAACATGAGGAAGGATAACAAATCACACACACCCGATATGAAGGAGAGAGAAGTATAAAGAAGATTTCTTATATAGACGGATGTAAGGAGACTCGAGATTTACGACTTGGGAAGGACACCGATTAATTAAATAAACGTATGTGGACAAGGATTCAACCCATAAACAAGGAGGTATCGAGTATTCTAAGAGAAGTGTGTGAATATTATCTAAAATATGCCTATTTTTGCGTTATGCCACCCCATTTTGTTGTGTAGTGTCAACGCATGAGTGTTGGGCAATAATCCTCTTCTCAGTAAAAAAAATTAAAAAAACAGATTAGACATGTATTCTTTACCCCAAATCAGTGCGAAGAATCTTAATGCGTGTAGATGATTGATTTTCTACATAAGCAAGATCTGTAAGTTTTTTGAACACCCCAGCTTTGGAACGAAGAAAATAGATCCAAGTAAAACGTCTATAGTAATTAATAAACGTGACAAAATATTTAGGAGTGATCTTTTATCTTGATTTTTGTGTTTATGATTCGGTAGGAGAGAGCTCTTTTGAGGGATGGATGTGAATGTGTTGTTGACTTTTGGGGATTGTGTTTTTAGTGATATCCGTTTGGTCAATATAAAATTTTTGGTTGATACTTTTTGTGATTATGGTTTTGATACTCAACTGTGTACATGTGTTTGTTTTGTTACAAATGAGTATTGTAATTTGTAATGAAAGATTTTGGAAAGAGGAAGATGGAGAGGCGAGACCGGAAACATGAAGAAAGTGTGGTTTTGGAGGGAGGGGAAAAAAGAAAAAATAAGTGTTCAATGACATCAATTTAAAATTTGAACGACAATTAGGAGTATTTTGGTCATTTTGAATTAAAAATAAGTAAAAACTAAGGGAATATAGTAATATGAGAAAAAAATTAGTCAACTATAATTAAGTGAGAAATGTGTTAACTAACTGTATTAGCACGAGATTAGCGAAGGGTGCTAAACGAATCGAGTTGAACAACTTTGGATGAATCATTAGCGAAGGGTGTTGTGTACTATCCACTATCGGAACATGTGTTTTTATTTATTTTGCTCGTAATCAAATAGCTCACGAATTGGCCAAGTTTGTTTTAACTAACAGTAGTTGTGATTATGGTGAGGGGTGTCCCATCATCTGTAGCTTCCGCTGTCCGGCTTGACGCCGGGTTAGTTGCTATTTAATTAATAAAATTTGTCTTTACCTTAAAAAAACACAAGATAATCCTAAAATTAATAGGGAAAGGGCGCAATAAATGCAATAAAAATCGTATAAATCTACCATGTAATTCATAGCTCAACTGCCCAATTATCTTTTGGAATCAAATGGACCGGTTTTCTTTGCCACACCATGAAAGTCATAATGATTTAGCCTAACTGTATTAATTAAATTTCTTAGTTTAATTATATTTAAATCCGTTTGCAATGTTTTATGGCCTGCAATTTATTATCTTTTATTAAAATATTTATCTGAAAATTAAGGTATCTACTGAGAAATTAAACATAAAATTCGAATTGAGATAAACTTTTTATATGCAATGCAATTACTCAAGTTAGGAACCTTTTTGATATCATAAAGTGATAGGAACTTGAAATATGGCTTTGATCTCAACCTTTTGTTTTATCACTTAAATAATTAAAAATAGTTCTTAATTTACACTAGAAAATGTGATACAACTTATATAGTATATAATATTTTAGGTAAAAATATGTAGCATCTATTTTTATATCATAGAATATATTTGTTTTCTCTTATTTTTATCATAAGAATTAAATAACATTATCGGTAAATAAGGATTAAAATTAACGATATCATATTTATTATATTATATTTATGTCATTTTATTCATATTTTTTTATACGTCTTCTCTTATTTACCAATGTTTTCCTAAAATGATTCATGTGTTATATTACAAGGAAATTCTCAAATAGCAAATGCATATAGTGCATCGGTAACAATCGGCCTGATGCACTACCACACGAAACCTGTGTGTCGGGTATGACATCGTCTGGCATGGATGCACACAATGTTACATCGGACGGTTGGAGTTAGATGCATAGTACCGCGTCCGTAATATTTTGACATAACCGACGTTTATACAATATTAGGTGAAGGACGAGATTGCTGAGATATTTTATTAGGTAAGATTTGATATGAAATATGAAGTATGGATGGCCATTTACGTTTGACTTAATTAAATAATGTCACTTTATTACTCATTGATTGGCCTTTTCAAAACAAAAATTTATCAAATTAGATTTTGCCGACTATAAAATCTATTACCATTAATTTATTATACAATTAGCAATTCCTAAATTAATTTCTAGTATATCTATTCGAAGTGAAGACCTAACACTTGCAATATAGGACAAAAGAGGGTGTTGACATTTGGAAAGAACATTCATGTTTGTGCGAATTGTTGTATATCGAGATCCTATTTTTGTCTCTTTAGTTCATAGATTTAAGTAGTTGCACTTGCACCATGAAGTTGAAACTTTCAATAGTTAGATATGAATTGACAACTTTTAAATTACAATAGAGTTTTTATTATAAAAAGTTGTCTATCTTATAGAATGACAATTCATGTTCCAGTCGAACAGACTAATTAAAATACAAATTTTAATGCAAAATTATAAATTAAAATTTCAAGTGAACTCACTTTGAAAGTTACAAATAATCTATTTAAATTAATCAATATAATGTAGGAGTTACATAGTCCAAATAAAATGAGGTAATAGAAGTTAAATATTGAGTTAATTTTAAAGTACAAAAATAAATTGACAGTTAAATAATAAACTTTTTCAGCTTCCAAATATATAATATGGTAGGAGTAGAATGTTGTCCTAGTTCATGACTTTATGCTTCAAAATACCACACAAAACTTCTATAGTAAAATACTGGTATAGTTTATGACTTTATTATGCTTCATATTTTCAAATATTTCAATGGGCTTACGGTAAAGTGTAGAATTTGACATTTTGTTAGTATGATTGGACACCTTTTTTTATTTATTTATAATTTATTGAAATTTTACATTTTATATGTTTGAAAAATGTGTGAATTAATAAATTGAATTGTAGATTATAATATTGTGTGGTTATGAACTTAATTCAATATCGAATTAGTTATACTAATTGTAATTCTTTTGCAAAATGGTCCAAATTCGAAGTGTTTTATTTGTCTTTGTTAATATAAATTTACTAAAAGAAATGAGAAAAAAGAAAGATTGACGTGCAATTCTTGGTTAAAAACCCTTCAGCTATTTCTTTACAAGGAAGTGGTGAGTCTCAAAGATTGAGCAATTAAAGTAAGAAGCCGAACCCTTTGACACAATTGAATTGGTCAAATAGAACGGTTTTAGTGTTTGTATAACTTGGTTGATCAATTTTATTTTCCTAGTTGTTGGAAACTATGTAATTTGAATGAGATAATAGCATGAAAAGATGTATATTATCATTCCAACCATTGAATCTAGATAATATTTTCATTCAATGGATGCATCTTTTTATTTCAACCATTCAATGTATTTGGCTTTGAAATGAAGCACATTTTGGTTGAAGGGTCGCAACCTTTCCAAAAGATACATGTTACGAACGGATGTGTCTGTTCGTAACGGTGTCATCTCTCCTATATAAAGGATTGAAATTGGATATGAAAATCATCTTTTTCTCAACATCTTCTCCTCCATAAATACATATCAATTGTTAGTTCGTTAATCTCCACTATTCGCAGCACTCGATAGTGGTGAGTCAGTTTTATCTTGGGAGGCAATTGCTTAATAATCCTTCAAGTGCCAAAGAGGGAGCAATATTGTCTTAAGGAAACAGCGCTCTGCTGGACTCGGACGTTCTTTCGCACAGTCTACAATCTCGGTCTTCCAAACATCTTCGGTACAATTTTTCATATTTCAATTACTCTGTTTGCAATAACATCATTTGTCATTTACTTTCATAACTAGTGGTCTACATGAACTTCCTTGGATGTCCCTCATAGGTGAGGCTCATATCTCCCTGACAACACTATCAAAGGATTGGTTCGATAAACTCTTATGGTAAAGTGAGTTGAGAACTCTTACATGACTGATAAGACCAGATCATGATCCTCTCGTCTCATAGTAAGATTCAGATAGAATGAAAAATAGCTCACATCAGAAGAGTACGATATATAAAGAGTATTTATAAACACATTGGACCCGTGCATTAATAGAATCATTAATGTATATACTTTCTATCCTTAAACAATAGATTGAAGGATAAAAATAAATATTTCAATTCATTTTAAATAAATGAAGTTCAATTATACAAATAATGAATCGTTTAAACAATTCTAATCTTAATCACATCAAATGTGTGATTATGCACACGAAAGGCATGTGTCATCAAGAAAAAATGATCACAATCTATTTGTTTTAGACGTAATAGTAATTTATCAGTCGATTAGTTATTGAAATCTTAAAAGATAAGTATTATCGTATTATCCCCCTAAGATCACATAATTGATAGTGTTTTAAAAAAATTGATTTGTTCGATGAATTTTTTATTAGTCTTCTATTAATTTTGTAATTTGATTATAATTTTTATTAACTCTCGACTAAATTCTGATTAGTCCCTCAAAAGGTTGTCTTCAGACGACTACTGTTAGTGTTTTTTAAAACACAGATAATTGATTTTGGTCGTCTATTAATTTACACGGATTATTGTCAACTTAACATTCTCGACAACCAAACCTTTAATCATAAGATATAAAAGTAAAGATGATAAAAATTTATGAATTCAATAGAGATTCAACACTCTTAGTTTATGAATTCAATAGAGATTCAACACTCTTAGTCAAATGGGGCAGGGTTTAGAGACCACTAAACTGCCCTATTTTTAGTTTTAAGAGGCAAAATATCCAAACTCGACAGAATTTGATATCTGTAATTTTACGTGTAGAGGAAAATATCACTAAACTTATATGAAATTCAGCATGTTCTCGGCTCTAACATAAAGCAAAGAGTAGAACATGTGGATATAAACGAGTCGCTTAAGTTCGATTCGTTAAATATTCGGTTTATATTCGTTATAATCGAGCTTAAGGTTGTGAGCACAACCTTGACCCTGATTCCTTGAAGCTCACGAGTCAGCTGGCTGACATTTAATTAATCATATATTTGAATTTAAATAAATATTTAAAAAAATTATACGAATTACGAGCCAAATCGAGTCTATCTGATATGTAGTTGACTCATTTAGTAAATATTGAATTACATATATTTTATCTTATATCAATTTTAACTTTTAACGAATTTCTGATATGTAATTGACTCATTTAAATAAGGTTGTGGTCATTTAATAAACGATCCCACCTTGACCCTAACTAGCTTGTTGGCATTTAATTAATCATACACTTTAACTTTTAATAAATATTTAGATATAATTATAAGAATTATGAGCCGAATCGAGTCTATCCAATTTCTAGTTGACTCATTTAGTAAATAATAAATTACACATATTAAATTTTTAATGAATTTTCGTATTAAAAATTAAAAAATCCAAGCCGAGTTGAATTCGAGTTTAGTAGCATAAATTTGTTTAAGTTCAAGCCGAATACTTTTTTCACGAACAAAGTCTGTCAAACTGAAATTTATCGAACGAATCATTCTTTTTAGAACACTGTCAATTTTGTGATCTGAGGGGATAATATGATGATACTTTATCTTTTAAGATTTCAATAACTAATCGACTGACATATTACTATTACGTCTAAAACAAATAGATTGTGATAATTTTTTCTTGATGACACATGCCTTTCGTGTGCATAATCACACATTTGATGTGTTTAAGATTAGAATTGTTTAAACGATTCATAATTTGTATAATCGAACTTCATCCAAGAACAGGCCCAACCTCAGCTAATCTCTAAATGGGCCTTAATTCAAGAACCAAGACCCATTGGGCTTACGGATAACCGGAACACTCTAAACTGACACGTCACAACCAATACCAAACCGCCACGTCCAAAATTTCTGTCCGATACCGCTGTCCTTACCTTTTTCCGCCACGTGGCACACGGCTCGAACCATAGCGGCTTCACTACAGTAACAGTCAATGTCCCGAAGAAGACAATTGAAAAAATATACAGAGAACCAGAGACGACCCTCTCTTTTTAGCGAGACCTATCGTTTTCGATCACGACTCTCTGTTCCTCGACGAGGTCGTCAATCGAGCGCTTCGATTTTGTGGCCCAGAAATGGCCGACTCCGGTGTCCGATTGAATCTCCGGCTCGTTCTGGTCCTCGGGTTCTGCTTCTCGTCGTCGGTGTCGCTCCACTTCGAGTTGCAATCGGGGCACACCAAGTGCATCGCCGAGGACATCAAGGCCGAGGCAATGACTGTGGGCAAGTACAGCGTCGTCAATCCTCACGAAGGACAGCCCTTGCCCGAATCCCACAGGGTCACTGTTAGGGTACGTGCCGAATCCCCAATTTACGAAGGCATGTTTGAGAAAATTTGAATTTTTGATGGGTTTAGTGTGTTATTTGGTGTTTGGGGTTTGCTGATTTGACGGGTTTAGTGTTTTTTGTGGGGTTTGGGGTTTTGAGTTGATGGGTTTGTTGTTGTTTGTAGGGTACACTCTAAATCTCCAATTTACGAACAACCATTTGAGAAATTTTGAGTTTTTGACTGGTTTAGTGTTTTTTTTTGGTGTTGGGGTTTTTTGATTTGATGGGTTTAGGGTGTTTTTGGTGTTTGGGGGGTTTTTGAGTTGATGGGTGAGTTGTTGTTGTTTGTAGGGTGCGTTCTAAATCTCCAATTTACGAACAACCATTTGAGAAATTTTGAAATTTTGATGGGTTTAGTGTGTTTGGGTTTATTTTTATTTGATGGGTTTAGTGTTTTTCTTGGTGTTTGGGATTTTTGAATTGATAGGTTTATTGGTGTTTGTAGGGCACGTTCTTGTCTCCAATTTAAGAAGACCCATTTGAGAAGTTTTGAATTTTTTATGGATTTAGTGTGTTTTTTGTGTTTGGGATTTTTGAATTGATAGATTTGTTGGTGTTTGTAGGGTACGTTCTTATCTCCAATTTAAGAAGACCCATTTGAGAAGTTTTGAATTTTTGATGGGTTTTCGTGTTTTTTTTGGTGTTTTGGTTTTTGATTTGATGGGTTTAGTGTTTTTCTTGGTGTTTGGGTAGTTGATGGGTTTGTTGGTGTTTGTAGGGTACGTTCTTAATCTCCAATTTACGAAGACCCATTTGAGAAGTTTTGAAATTTTGATGACTTTAGTGTTTTTTTTTTTTGGTGTTTGGGGTTTTTGTTGAGTTGATGGCTTTGTTGGTGCTTGTAGGTTACTTCTTCGCATGGGACCAATCACCATTACTCGGACAAAGTGGAGTCTGGGGAGTTCGCTTTCTCGGCGATGGAGGGCGGAGACTACATGGCTTGCTTCTGGGCGCCTGATTTCAAGCCTGCTGCCACTTTCTCGGTTGATTTTGATTGGAAATCGGGAGTGGCTGCTAAGGACTGGTCTGCAGTGGCTAAGAAAGGGTCTGTTGATGTAAGTCCCTTCACTTTCTATTTTGTTTTATAATTGTTGTTTGTTTGTTGTTTATCTGAATTGTTGATGTTTGGATTTTAGATGATTTGTACTTTGTGGTTTGGAGGAAACTGAGGATGGTTATGGGAGGATTGTTGTTTAGTTCTGAGAGTGAAAATTAGGTTATGATGCTTCCTATAGGATTTGTAGGTATGGTTGCATTTGAGCATAATTGAGATGGTGATTCGTTTTAAAGACTAGACTTCTTTTAAGAAATCTCGAATACAGTCAATTTATTTGCTAGAAACGAAACTGTGAGTCTTGTTACTTTTTGTTTTGTTTTAGAATTGTTGTGTTTAGCTGAATTGGTGATTGGTAGCTGTTGATGTTTCGGTTTTGGTGGAAACTGAGATGGCTTTGAATCTAATAGTGAGAGTTAGTGAGGATTGAGGAGCATTTTGTTGCATCTGTCATTATGATTCTTCCCATAGGATTTGTGGGTATGGTTGCATAGAGCATATAGATGGTAATTCGATTTTAAAGAAAATACTCTTTTTAGAAATCTTGAATACTATTGCTAAAAACGAAACTATGAATCTCATTACTTCCTTGTTGTTTGTTTGGTTTTTATGGATTGGGGATTGGTAGCTGTTGATGTTTTTTCGGTTTTTGGTGAAAACTGAGGATGGTTATCGGAGGATTATTCTTCGATTATGGTTCAAGAGTGAAAGGTAGTTCAGTGAGGATTTTATTGCATCTCCATTATGATTCTTCCTATAGAACTTGTAGGCATTGCTGCATCAAGCGTATATATAGTAATTATGGAAAATCCATGTGTGCTTGAACTTAATTATTACGCAATTTCAGGTCATGGAGATAGAGCTCAAGAAGCTATTTGAAACTGTCACTTCCATCCACGATGAGATGTTCTATCTCCGCGAGAGGTAAGGAAACATATCTCGGATCCAATTGTTACTTCTCTGAGCAATGTATCATCGATTCTCACATGTTATGCACGCACGCTTGTTGCAGGGAGGAGGAAATGCAGAAACTCAACAGAGCGACGACCTCGAGGATGGCGTGGATGGGTCTCCTTTCGCTTATGGTCTGCTTATCAGTTGCAGGTTTGCAATTTTGGCACTTGAAGACTTTTTTCCAGAAGAAGAAGCTAATTTAGTTCCCAATCTTTAGCAAGAACTGTGCTATTTTGTACAACATTTCGCAGCAGTACCAAAGTTTACAATGGTTATGTAAACTTAACCATGTTTACATATGTTTTGTAACTGTTCTTGGAAATGGCCACATAGCTGTTCGAGGCAGGTTTAGTGATACTGTACCCTACTCATTGGATCAAAGATATCGGGTCCCCGCTGGGTTTGAGTATCCCTGTCTCTATATAGAATGATACTGAGGCAAGTTCAGGGCGTGTTTAGTAATCCATGTCTCCTAGCCCGTTGGGTCGGATCGGATACAGGGTCCCTGTCAAGTTCAGAGATTTTTGCCATTCACGATGTTCTATAACTTTTAACAAAATGAGTTTTACTGATTTTTCAAAACTCTTTATTTTTCGCCTCGTTAAGTTCTCCCCAATCCCGAGATTTAGAACTTGCTCAAACTTTATTCACTTCAAACACTTCACTCTTCACTATATCAACAAATCAAAGTTTGATATTTAACACAGAATGTAAGTTTCCACTCAATTACAAAGAAAATCACGATTTTTAATTCTATATAAGTCGGTTTTTGGAATAGGCTCAAGACCTAATATCAAGAACAGAAGGCAGTGAAATGCAGAAAACTCAAGGAAACAAAGCACAAAGCACAATCTCCTCTGCACAACCATTCCAAGCTTTTCTCAGTTGAGTGTAATTTGAGTACCATCTGCACAATCCGAATAAATATACAGATTCGAACATGGGATCGTTCGAGAGAGATTTACGTGTTGAAAACTCTCCAATGGTTATCGTGCGGTAGGTGTTCCTTGATGTGTTCGAGCTTCTTGAGGATTTCCAGGAATGAAGGCCTGTGGTTCATGTCTTGTGCCCAGCACTGCTCTGTCAACCTGAAGAACAGTCAAATAGGAAATAGATTAGCAACAACAGAAAAGGAATAAGAATGTAAATGAACATCAAGAAAAGAACAGATATATACAAATGTGTTATACTGTATTGCAAGTTGGGCTGAATCAGAATAAGAGAGAAGAATAGAAGTTACAGTAATCCTCATGTTACTGTAATCCTCACGATAAATACAAATGTGTTATTACAAGAGTGTAGCCAGATGACGCAGAATAGGAAAAAGAAAGAAGAGTGAAGAGTTCCTTAAGCTTATCAATAAGGCAAGTCTTTGCTCAACTGAAGAGTAAAGATGAAGGCAAATTCTTTCATCTATGCAGAATCAAGTTTCAAGTAATTCAGGCATATGTGAATCTTATATTTGAAATTTAATGTCTTCACATTCAGTTCATGCCACAGAAATGTACATTGTATATTAGAGTTAACTTACTCTCTTAGATCTGCAATGTATCCTTTGCTGCGAAAGAGAGGCCTATGTCCTTCCGCCACATATTTGGCTGCTTCATAAGGCTCATAACTGGAAAGTGGCGGGTCTCCTTCGAGCATCTGTGTGAAGTTATACCAAATGTAACTCAGAAACCAGTTTCAACAGCCATATATCTTGATAACAGTGCATATGAAACCTGTATTTTACCTCGTACAATATCATCGCAAAAGAAAACACATCAACCTTCTTATCATATTTTCGATGCTTGAACACTTCAGGGGCCATATAGCGATCTTTTGTTTTGTTCCATAAGAAAATACTTAGAAGTGAGATTTATGAATAGACATGTTATGCTTCATTCAGATAATATTATATAGAACACTCACAACTTCCTGTCTCGCCAGTCATTTTGTACACGTCGTGAGAATTCTGAACTTTGATGAGCTTGCTCAGTCCAAAATCCCCAACTTTTAAATGGTCTGCGCTGGCGTTGACTAAAAGAACATTCCTGAAAACAGAAACAACGCGGGTAATATTATAAGGATGGCGACTTCTGACTACAAATGAAGCGTTAAAGAGAAAGACATCATACGTATTTAGGTTAAGAGAATCGTTGAAAAAAATCAGATTTGCAAGAGATCGTAGATTCAGAGAGCAATTTTCATATAAAATGAGCGATCCTAATAAAGGAACCTACCTTGGTTTTAGGTCTCTGTGAACTATGACATTCGGTTCATTATGAAGATAAGCCATTCCTCTGAGCAGAAAAAAAAATTGTAAAAAACAAATTAGCATCATAACAAGATTCATCAAAGTCTGCCTGCAGTTTCGGATTAAAATTAGGAAATATTTCTATACAGCTCCAACTTGCATATTCTTTGTTTATTAGAAGTTACTGAAGCAGTACATAATAAAGAGAATGGTAGAAAATGAAGTACCTGGCAATGTCCAGTGCAAAATTGATTGCTGTTGATGGACTAAGTGAACCCTTATCCTTGAGGTACTGATGAAGATCGCCCTATAACAACAAAACAATTTAACAATGGAGCAAGATGACTAAAAATGTCGGAAACAATAACATGGGGGAGCAAGAAATTGAAAGTACCCCTCGCAAATACTCAGTAATTAACATAAGAGGCTTCTTGTCGGTCACAGCTCCAAGAAACTGAACTATATTCGGGTGTCGAAGCTTTACTAGCAAATTAACTTCATGCCTGAAGTCCTGACTGGTTTGAGAAAGCAAAAAAACCTATAAGAAATTTGCGGTATAAATCCAGATTTATTGATATTGGAAAAGTAAATGAGCTAATAAGTTTCATCTTACTAATACTATTTACCAGATAACCATAAAGCTAATAGATCATTAACCAAGCAGTTTATGCAGTTCGGATACAACATCCGAGTAAAAAGCATTAAGTAGAAGAATGAGTCACACAACGAGCCTTACATCACCAGTCTATCATCTGAAAGATTCGGAAGAATACGCTTGACAGCTACTGGTGTTCCACGCCAATAGGCTTTCAATATCTCGCCAAAGGAACCCTGCAGAATATCAGGTATCATCAATGGACACATGTTTGTATATAAAATGAAACAACAGGATCCACCAGGAGGTTTAACACACAGAAACACGAAAAATCATCTAAGTAGAAAGCAAATGATGATACAAACAAATTGAAAGCACAATACAGCAGGAATACAAGGAAACTGACATGTCCTACAAGGATCAACATCAATGTTCCAGAGAAATCTATATTATGTTCGAGTGCAGGATTGAGTACTTTTCCTTAACCAGGGAATGTGAGATTATCTATATTCGTTTTACTGTGGTTACAAAGCATTTGTGGCATACCAGCAATATAACAAATCTGATAAGTACTTTCACTTAACAAAGTTACAATTGATAAAGTCATCCTCGATCAAACTTCCACACTACAGCATCAAGATCATCCGGTACCCCCTTCTGCTAATTATGGCAACATGAATCATTACCCTTTGGTGGTCACTTAACAATACAATAAAGAACCAGAACAGCATCAACAAAAGGCAAATGTAACTTCGGACCCTAAAAAAGAGCAGAAGAGACTCCAAACATTATGGGATCATCCAGCACCACTAAAAATCACAGGTATTGTTCACACATAATGTCCATACAGATAAGAGTTCATTTTTATCCAACATGTAGGACTTGGCATACTTTTATATTGTCATACATCATGAAAGAAACAAAATCATACCTTGCCAATAAAAGCAGCATTTGAGAAATCCAACTCTGTCGGGTCAATTTCCCAGTCACACTTATTTGGGAGAGGAGGAGGAACGGCCTTTGGTTCAAAATGGCTTCCACTTTGACCCTGCAGTACAACCAAAATCATATCCCACCCTATGATAGATAATTACTTATCATTCATTGACTATGATACAACATAATTACATGCAATTCACAGTTATCTTGGATACCGTATTTCCTTATGAAACAATTTGAAAGTAAACACATTTGACTTCAACCTTATCATATCACCATCAAGAGAATAAATGATAAATCATTCAACATAACCACATATAAACAATCTAAAATAAGTAAAAGCTACTAATTGCAGTTGGTAAGGAAGTGATAATGAAATAAACCTAAACTTATCAAGTATAATCATGAGGAAAATGACAGATAATATCACCCACTTCATTAAATAAAAAAAAGTGCAATATGAAATACATAACCAAGACAAGAACAGCCCAATCATGAAATAAAGAGAGGTTAGGTGAAGCATTAGACTTACGTAAGACAAACCCCCGTAAGCTTTCAAGAAGGCGATCATGTTCTGCTTCTTAGCTCCTTCTGCATCAGCAAGAGGCTGCAAAACCAAAACTTCAATCATAAATAAATACCCCAGCTTAGGCATTAAAGAAGCATAGTGAAAGACTGAAAGTTCACAACCACATCAAAACCGAAACCTCACAGCCTACGGTCTAAAAGCTATTTACAACATCACATTTCACTTTCAGCTACCAAATTTGGCAACTAAAATTGGGTGATGAAACTCAACCTTAGTTCCAACCCTTTATACATACTCTTTTCATTTCAAATTCTTTCAATTCTCAACAACAAAATCTCCAGCACAATTTCAAAACAAGTGCAATATGATCAGAAAAACAATTCGAGCTCATTGTGATGAATTCAATTCGAGGAAGTTACCGTGTTTTTCCATCGATCCTGGGCGTTGACGTCGGCGCCGGACTCAATCAAGGCCTTGGCGACGTCGATCCAGCCGTGGAGGGACGCGACGTGGAGCGGGGTGCGACTGTCGTAGTCCTTGGCGTGGACGAGCCCCTGATCTTCCTCCAGGAGCTTCCGAACCGCCGTGGCGTCGTTCTGGTGGGCGTGCCACAGGATCAGAGACGTACGGCTCACCCTCGCCTTCTCCTTCTTCTTCTCCTCCTTCTCCACCGCCGCCGCCGCGCCGCCGGAGCTCTCTCCGCCGCTCATTCTCGGGTTGTAGATCGGATCGGATCCAATCCGCCGATTTGGGCTCGAATTCTCCGAGAGCTAAATATGGAAATGGTTTTTATAATTATTTTATAAATTCATGAATTTGTGTTTTTTTTTGTTTTATCGTGATTTTCAGAGAGGAGGTGGCGTGTACGCGCCAACTCCGGCGATTGGCTTTTACTTTTTCAAGATTCAACGAATCGGGTTCTGATTTTTATGTTCTTCACAAGTGGCGAGACATTATTACATTTGTTAATCTATCTCGTGGTGTTGAGATTGTGATTAAGATGATGATTAGTCGGTAATGTATCTTTTAGTGAAGCACAGCCAGCTAGGATAGCTTGACTTTCAAGTTTTATATACAAAATAACTGAAATTATCACAAAGGGCATTGCGGAAAAAAAAACATCTTCATTTTTATAATTGCTAAAATTGGAAATAAAATACTTTCGTATTTTATTAAATTACTGAAAAAATAATATAGTGAATTTGAACTTTTATACTAATTTACATCTTAAACATAGTTTAGAGAGTGATGCTGATGCATTGCAAAATGCAATTGTTAATACAAATTTGCCTTATCGTAAACCAGATTGACCATTACTAAGTCTTTATTTTGGACTGAAGGCTAATTTTATTTTCTTAGTTACTAAGAGATGTATATCTCAATTTTGGTCAAATATAACTAATAGATATTTTGTATTCTTTATTTGGCAGCTATTCACATGATATTGGGAATAAAGTCATAGAATGTATATTTTGGTAGTAGAAATTTTCAAGCAGCCATCACCACCTAATTTTCACAAGTTCTCTTTTCTCATTACAGTAATGAGAATCATGTGGCAAAATGGCTGCATTGAATAATTCAATATGAACAGTGTTTCCAAAAGCATTTACAGCTATGAGAGTCAAGACTAGAAGATTCGAATAATAGAGAAGATAAATATTGTGCAAGGAATGTCAAAGAGGTTGAATGTATACTCATATAGAATACATTATCACACATATTTTACTATAATACAGAGACCTACATTTCATATATACTATTATTGATACTCGAACCTGACCTTCAGGTCGCAAATTCAAGTCAAATGGCTGAACATTAGTATTAACCAGAATCAAATACAACTTTGAAACATTCGCGCGTAACCTCTAAATATTCTAGGAATTCAAACATGGTAACAGTACTATCATTTCTGAAGATTCATAATGTGATATAAGCTTGTAAGCTATTCAGAAACAAGAGTTATTGATTGAACATTCATTTCCACTGGTTATTAACAATATAGAATGCCATGTTCAGGTTTGTATGCTACACAATGAATCTACAAGATGCACAAAAAACAGCAGATAATTTAAAGCATTCAGTTTGATTTGGAGAGTTAGGAGAAGTTAAGAAAGCTTAACATAGAGGATTATGACGATAGCAAGAACTAGGGCTGCAATCACTGAGCCAAGAATCCACTTGTTCCTGCTCATCCTCCGCGACATGGCATTTAGGACTTTCTTGCTCTTGTCTATGGTGTCGTCTACCCCATTAAGCTGCAAAGCAAATGAAACCCGTCAACAATCAACTTATTTCTTGTCTATGGCATTGGTATGGGAGGAGCGCGATATATATATATGTTCAAAAGTTGTGTCCCGAGTTAGGATACATAGAAACCCGAGATAATTGAATACAGAGTAGCGAAGCAGCAGACCTTGGCATGGGAATGTAGGAGGGTTTCACGCTGCTGATGCAGATCTTGAAGAATTGAGACGCCGAGCTCTTCTGTCTCCAGAATGGTTCTTCTACTCTCCTTTATCCTATCACTCGACTGACCCAATCTCTCTGTAGAGAAAACCAACCTTTCTCTTTGATTCGAAGCATCCTGTAAATAACCATCCATGGGATGCTCTAAGATGTATACACACCCAGTAATTGTAAATTGTTCAATGAGTGGAGAAGTCTCACAAAATGCATCTAATTCAAGAAGAAACATGACTAAATTTGAAATTTTAGCAGGATTTGAGTTCCTAATCCATATAGGCCTTAGTAAGCTTAATAAAGACCTCAGGTTCAGAAACAATGCAAATCAAGGAACTCAATTGTATATCTTAAGTCACCAACTAAGTTCATCCGAGTCAGCTGAAATGAATCAGATTCTGTCATGGCTAAACAATCCAAACACAGAAACAAGATTATCAGCTTGCCATTCCACATTGTTTACGAGCAACTCAATTGAATATCTTAAGTCATTAACTAAATTCATCTGAAACAGCAGAAACAAACCGAATTCTATCATGACTAAACAATCCAAACACGGAAGCAAGATTATCGGCTTGCCATTCCACATTGTTACAAGATACTCTTTTGAATATCTCAAGTCATCAACTAAATTCATCTGAATCAGCGGAAACAAATAGTTCCTGTCATGGCTAAACAATCCAAACACGGAAACAAGATTATCATCTTGCCACTCGACATTGTTACAAAGAACTCAGTTGAATATTTTAAGTCGTTAACTAAATTCATCTAAATCAACTAAAACGAATTGAATTCTATCATGGCTAAAGAATCCAAACACAAAAACAAGATCATCAGCTTGCCATTCCACATTGCTGCATTACAAAAATTATAAACAGTAAACACAAAAACCTATAACCACGTTACATAACAAGCGATCACAACCCGGCTTAAACACCAACATAAGCATACCGAATTAGCGTAAGCGGTTCCAGACTCCAACAGCTCTTCACGAGCATCCGCAGACATTGCTCTCTTCAACTCCCTCTTCAAATTAGTCAGGTCAGACTTGTACTCTCTTAGCTTGGCGAGAAGCGAAGCCTTAGCTCCAGCCTGCAGGCTTCTCGCCTCCAGATCCATTTTCCTGATCTGCCAGAACAAATCACAACTCACAATCACACCCCAAACACTCAATTCCACAATTCCAATCACCAAAACCCGAAAAAAATGCAATCAAAAGTAGAAAATTACCAGAACCTCCGCATCGTCTATTCCAGATCTGATCTCCACCACCTGTTTCTGCTTCTGCTCTGCAAATCACAAAATAACGGTTCAGTTCTCGAGATCATAAGCACCAGAACCATAAAACTCCACAGATTAACCGTACCTGCGTCCATAAGAGCGGCGGAGGAGCATTTTCTGGAGAGATTGGCGGAGAGTTCGCAGTACTGACGCTCGTAGCCTTCGAAGACCTCACTCATCGCTCTCTCTTTCAATCTCCCCCAATTTTTCTCGCGAGGTCCACACCGATCAGCGTCTCTCTGGTCCAGAATCGAGAACCGAGCTTGATCTTCAAACCCTAGCTATGGCGAACAGGATCGTCTCCGATACATTTTCAGTTTTTGACTGTCATGAACACGACGGTGATGAGTTTCGTGCTGGCTCAGTGGCTCCTGTTCGATTAAGCACCAAAACGTATTAGTTCGATATTGGGCTAGGCCCGTCCGATCTATTCCCGATCCGATTTTCAAAAAATATATACATTAGTTGATGGTTGGATACAAATTCTAATCCAAAACAAAAAATATTTAATTTATTATAAATTTATTTGTTAAAATTATATGTCCAGTACGAGTGGAGATGACAATGGAACGGGTTTTGTTATCTCGCCCCGCTCCTATGGGATCAGAATATCATATCCGATCAAGTTCAATATATATTATCCATCTACGGGACATATCCATGCTGGTTCGAGGTGAATTTTGTACTTTCACCTTCATTCAGATCGAATTCCCCAGATTCGGAGCATTTTTGTTAGCTGAAACAATAATAATATAAAGTAGCTAAGAAAGTGCAGGATGGAAAAAACATATTATTATTTTCAACGACTTTCCACGATTTCAAATTATTTTGTCATCCGAATAAATTCAATACAATACAAAATATGGTGTACATGGAAGTAAATAATGACGTGTTAAGCTTTTAACTGTGAAGAGCTATATATCAAAATGAGTTATCTGTAAAAAAACACAAATCAAACTAAATCTCCCATGAAATGGGACTGTGACACCATGGGATTAAAAAATAACGGTTTCTGTAAAGCTCAGTGCCTTGCAACGCAAGCAACCTGTCACCAAGAGCCTCCACAACCTGCATTTCCATAGTTTCAGTGCCTTGAAACACAAGCAAAACCTCACTATGCTACTGCTTGGTTTTCCAGAAGCGGAACTGACTCGCCTGTTTCGCCATCTTTACGCTCAAGCTGTTCTGAATTTTGTTCGTGGAAGATCTCGGCCTGCAACGAGGGTGAAATGGCGCACACGAGCGTCCACGCTTGCTCGGAGAAGCTCTGCCCGTCTAAGGCGCGCTTGTCCAAGCCTGCTGTCTTCATCACCAGCAGCGTGCTCTTGAGAAGCTCGGGGATGATCTCTTGCAGCTTCTCGCTTCTCTTCCCTCTCAGCTTCGCGTTCATGTACTGCTCCATTCGGGACAGCACGCCCAGCCATAGCTTCCCGAAGGCCGGGGATGGTAACAGGTTGGGAAGCGTTTGCAGGAAAAATTTCAGCAAGATTTTGAGCGCGAGGATGAGGGTGGCCTCCATGTTCCGGTACTCCTTCAGGGAGTGTCCCTGAGCGATCCCCAGCAAGTCATCGAGCGTTTTGAATATCACCTGGTCGAAGCACTGCAAGTAGAGGTCAACAGGGAGGTTGACCCCTTCCACGCCCGTGAAGCACCTCTGCAGCGCCAGGAGGGCGTTGTACCGGACCTCCTCTCTCTGATCCAGACAGACCTTCCTCGCGCTCAACACAAGCCTCATCCACATTCCCCCGATGTCCCGAGCCATCTCCTCTGCTTCCTCCCCCTGCATTGCCTC